>RPOG01002310.1:0-61465 GCA_008086565.1 Thalassoma bifasciatum | reverse complement strand
CCCCTTTAACATCAGTGACAGCTTGAAGTCTTTTGTGCTGGTTGTGGATGAGGGTCTTTATTTTCTCAGATGGTAAAACTGACCATTCTTCTTGGCAAAAAGCCTCCAGTTCCTGTAAATTCTTGCTCTGTCTTGCATGAACTGCAGGTTTGAGATCTCCCCAGAGTGGCTCAATGATACTGAGGTCAGGAGACTGAGATGGCCACTTCAGAACCTTCACTTACTCTGCTGTAGTCAATGGCAGGTCCACTTGTCCTTGTGTCTTAAATCTCTGTGTGAAGGTCAATCAATCAATCAATCAATCAATCAATCAATCAATCAATCAATCTTTATTTATATAGCGCCAAATCATAACAAACGTTATCTCAAGACACTTTACAAAACATTAGCAGGTTGATACCTGTTAATGTTAGAGTATTTAGTTATTTTATTAACAGAGACCCAACATCAAGACAGGATAAGGAATCTTATCTCATCTTGATCCACCATGAGTGAAGCACTTTACAGCAGCTTTTAGCAAAGTTACAGTGGCAAGAAAAACTTCCCTTTAATGGGCAGAAACCTCGACAGAACCAGACTTTTGTTAGACAGACATCTGCCTCAACTGTGTTGGGGTCTCTCTCTCTCTCTCTCTCTCTCTTCTTTTTAAACTCTTGACAGTTTCGGTGTCGTCGACCTCAGTCCAGCAGGGTGTAGTCGACCATCTAGGTGTCGTTGTTAGGTCTACTTGGATGTTTGTTCGAGTCTCTGAGGGTCTCCTAGTACCCATTATTGATGTTCCACTTCCACTCCCACGACACAGTTTCTGTCAGAGTGGATTTAGGCTGTTCCTAAAGTCTGTGGCTCAGGGTTCAGAGGATGTCTGCAGCTGTTTATCATTAACTTTTTATTACTTATGTGGAAACTGGACCATCAACACATCTATCAAACAGAGTCATTCAGGGTCATAAGTCAGATGTGTTATTGATAAAAACATACGGCAGGTCTGCAAAGTCTGGCAGAAGAGATCTGTTTCCATCAATGTTCACCCAAATACAGCCCTTAGTCTGGCTCCTATTTGAGTTCATAAATAACTGATGAACCTGTAAAACCGGTGAAAGGGTGTTAGATGAAGACATTCTGGTGAGATTTCCACTTACGAACAAGGAATTTTACACAAAACAGGGCACATAGCTCAAGGTGTGAGTAGCAAGGATTTGGAAAGAGTTGTGTTGTGCCTGGGATAAATGTCAGGCAAATGTTTGGAGTTCATCAGAAAAACACCATTTAACAAACCCAGCCCAACTCCATCATGGTTTATCTGCAGAGACTCTGAGCAAGAGGTTGGATAAGTCTGTGCAAGCTGAAGGCAAAACATGGGCATTACAGACACAGCGCCACCTCCTGGAATAATTTCCCACTACACACTGGCCATGGACCGGGGTGAAAAATCACCAAGATTATTCTTAAATAAGCACAAAATAATTCACTTTCATCAACTTGAGGAGGGTTTTTAAAGATTCAGTCACAGACCATAAATAACTGTGGAGCTCAAACCTGGATTGTTGGCAAGGAAGGAACAAAGGAACAGAGCAGCCAGAGACAAATCATGAAGAGTTGAAACCAGGTCAGTGTGTCCTCAGAAAAGGAAGGGAAGGAGCCAAAGAGGAGGAAAGGAGCTCTGAGGACACCTGTTGGAGAAAAGGAGAACTGCAGGACGATAATTTGGTTTTCTTAATGATGACTTTTAAAGACTCAATCATGGACTATAAATAACTGTGAAGCTGAAACCTGGATAGTTGGCAGATTATTTGATGCTTCTGAAATGAAGGAACAGAAAGGCCAGAGACAACATTAAGAGTTGAAATCAGGTCAGTGTGACCTCAGAAAATGAAGAGACGGAGCCAAAGAAGAGGAGAGGAGCCCTGCGAACACCTGGTGGAGAGAAGAAGAACTGCAGTGTGATAGGCAAATATACTAAACTGCAGCTGCTCTCAACATGCAGGTCTGCTTGTCATTTCTACAGTCTCCAAAAGTAATATGGGGAGTTAGCCCTTTAGTTATCAGGCTCCCCTCCTTGGTTGAGGTCTGGGGGGCAGACATACTCTATATTTCAAAGAGTAGACTTCAAACTTTACTTTTTGATAAGGCTATAGTTACAGTTGGATAAGATTTGATCCAGGTCTTACTTATGCTGCTATAGGCTTTATATAGGTTGCTATAGGTTTTATAGTGAAATGCAAAGGTATTGTTGCATTTCAGCCTCCCATTTACATGGAAGCAGCATTACAGCTGACCAAAAACACAAACTTTGGAAAATGCCCTCCAGAGTGGAATTTTTCTGGAATGGCAGTGTTCTCCTGTAAATGCAAAGGTTTTAATCCACAAACTGCCTTCTAACAAAATGTGCATTTATTGCACTTTTTCTGCTATCAGAGAAAAAAGTTTTA
The DNA here is from genome assembly GCA_008086565.1 of Thalassoma bifasciatum. Lineage (NCBI taxonomy): Eukaryota > Metazoa > Chordata > Actinopteri > Labriformes > Labridae > Thalassoma > Thalassoma bifasciatum. The sequence continues at coordinate 59,036 of RPOG01002310.1, read as the reverse complement.
GAATAAACTCCAGATGATCAGCTCACCTCTTCTTCAGCCGGGTCACACTCAAAAAATATAATGAAGCGACCCTCAAACACCTTTTAAGTCGTGTCAGAGAAAATCTTTAGGTTACAATCATTCACAGAATCCAGGAGATAAATTAGCCGCTGCACACTGACTGCAATATAGTTTTATTTACACTGCTTCATGAAAGTTAAACATTACACAACTGAAATAATATGTATGCTTTATATATTATTCTTAGTGTTTGTGGTCTATTGTCCTTTCAACATTATATTATTATATTATAGAGTTAAAATTAATAAAACCCTGATAAAGTGCTGTTACGATAAAACATCTGCATATATTAAGTAGATGTGTTGTCTCTGTGCTACGTTGAGCTGCACTGTTTGTTACCAACACTTAGATAAAAATCTAGGTGTTTGTCTGTTATTTTCAGGTCATCTCACTTTTGTTTACCATATTTTAGCCAACCAGTCAAAGTGCTGATTGCATGCAGACTCGTTTTTTGCATTGAAATCTGTTCTAGCCTGTTTCAGACTATTCCTCTATTTTTCATGTCCAGATTTGTGAAAGGCGCCAGGCGTGGAGATGATCTAAACTGAGACCCCTACAATGAGTCCACCCATTGATTATTTCACACACACACACACCAACTCAGACACCCTTCATCTATTCTTAAATCATAACCCTCAACAAAACACAAAGAACCCAAAATGGCAGAAAGTTTTCTACTGTGAGGATGCTCCCATTAGAAAGTGACTGGCACACAGTGAAGAACCCCAAGCACTGTTATGCTTTGTTTGCATCAGAATACTGGTGTTGTAAAGGGCCTGTGTGTTAACATGTACATCAATGGGGAGAGTCGGTACAGTGTCTGCATGCCGGCCTGGGCCAGTCTGGACCAAAGAGTCCAGGGCCATAGTTTTCTCCCAGTCCACCCCTGGCCTGAGCTCATCTGAGATGGACTGAGGCAAGTCTACTGTGGTCTGACAAGTCCACATTTCAAACTGTTCTCGGTTCTCTAATGCTTGTTGAGTGCTGTCAAAAAGAAAAGTGATGTAACGTGTTGGGAACACCAGATTCAAAATATATCAGCCTGAACAATTAATATCTTGTTTTTGTTGTGTATTCAACTTAATATATGTCAAGTATTCAGTGTAAGATATCAACATATGTTAACTGTTTAAGTCAACACATCATTGTCCCCATCCGTGGCCCAGTTGTTGACAAGTGTATGCTAAAGTGCCTCCCTGGTCAGTGAAACACACTCAAAGTCACATCAAACTGCCCCCATGGCTGGTTAAAACCGAGCGGCAACCTCCGGTCTGAAAAAATGAGACAACACGGAAGTGCTAAAAAGCTGCTGTTCCTCAAGTGACCGCTTGAGGCTGGCTCCAGAAGCACCGGAAGTACTGTGTTAGCAGACGGGAAAAAGGCCATTTTCAGAGCTGAAATCAGCGTATTTAAAGCCTGGTACAAACTCTGTCTCCCGTCTGGATCGCTAATTTTGCTAACGGCTCCCACTGTGAGGGGGGTGAATTTTTTTCTAACTCGGTCGTTTGGAAGATACTAGGACTAAGAGCTTACCCAATCAGAGCCACAGCACAGATCACGTGACTGACGGGCGCCCAATGGCTGTGAGTTTGGGCACTCGTCACTCGTCCCATTTCCAATATGGCTGCGCCCGTCGTTTAGCCTCAAAACAGAGCTGCAGTAACAGACGGGTGACGTCACAGAGACTACGTCCATGTTTTATACAGTCTATGGTTAAAACACGATAAACTGTTCTCTGGAGTTGCACGACGTGTGCCTTTTTTTTCTTCTTGGCCTGCCCTTCATAAAGTCTGTGCATACCACTGAATGTCAGACCTGTCAATCCTGTGAGCTGCACCTCTGTTAAGACTGTGTGTGCCAAAAGTGAAACTAGCAAATCAGAATGTTGACTTTTGCTATGAAAGTCTGTTTTGTAGCTCGGTGTGTATGAGGTTTCCGGCTTTCTTTAGCCAGTCTCAAGTAGACGGTCATTGAAACTGCAACTTTTTGGCACCTTGGCTTCATTTATTTGGACTGCATGTTGCCCCATGGTCTACACAGATAAGTCAGCATTTGGAGATGACATCACCATCTCATCCTTAAAAGTGTGAGATAAAAGTGCAGCAGGAAGACCCTTCAAGTAGTTCAGCTTCAATCATTCTGAAACATTGGAGAAAATGGAGTGTTTTTGTGTTCATTACCACATGACCAATAAATCAGCTAAATGACTGAGATTTCATTTGATTTTGCAAACATCAGTGCTACCACAACTGAAAAATGTAATCAAACTACTAAAAATGTTATTTGTAGTGACATTACAGCCCAACACTGGACTGACAGCAGTATAAAATCACAGAAAAACATTTATATGTTGTTGAGAATGATCACAAATACCTCAGACTGCCGAAGAGTGAACCAATCTGTTGTTAAGCTTATGCTCAAAGCAAACATGTACCCACAATCAGAACACACTAGACCCAGACCGTGAATCAATTGAACGTTTTTATTAAGAAGTCTGAAAAAGAACATTTCATTTCACTGTGTCGATTCCATCCATGATCTTTCAGCTCAGCTTAGAGGTATTTGGATTCAGGTCCATAGCATTTTCCTGAGGAAAATAAATAAATAAATAAACATATATAAACAGGGCAACAGATATCTGAATCTCGCTATTTTTTAAACTATTTTCTGGCTCATCATTTTAATTTTATATTTACATGCAGTTTATTTCTCAGACAAAACAAGAAGAGGAGAGGTAATTAACAAAAACTACCTGATACTTGTAGCCACTCCACTAAAGCCCAGGCAGCCGCCTTTTGCTACCTCGACCACCATCCAGGCAGCTGCCTTTGCTACCTCGACCACCATCCAGGCAGCTGCCTTTGCTACCTCGACCACCATCCAGGCAGCTGCCTTTGCTACCTCGACCACCATCCAGGCAGCTGCCTTTGCTACCTCGGTCACTGCCACTAGTGCAGCTAAGGGCACTGCTGCAGCACCAATGATTGGAAGAGCAGGAGTGGATACAACCACATCAGACATCGATAAAGATCCAAGATTAAGACTGCTCCTAAAAACAGAAAGAGGCCTTCAGTGCTGTGTGTAATAAACAGCTTAACCATTGAGACACCAGAGTGTTGACATTAGCCAGGAGACCTAACATTTTCAAATAGCAGTGTTTTCTGGTTCCATATGAACCATCTATGTCTGCTTCTTTAAAACGAACTTTTTGTCTCTTAATGAGTGAAACAGACTCAAGCAGATGAGAAACATCAAAGCTTAAAAACAGATATACTCACACATTCATGACTGTAGAGTCTCAGTTCTGTCTGAACAGCAGGTTGAGAGCAGCAAGGTTGAACAGGAAGAATCTGAAGTTTGGTGACAACTTTCAGTTTGATGCCTTTCATGTCATGTAATAAATGTTATACATGTCCAGTCCTGAAGGGGTGTGTTTACTGACAAAGTAGTTTAGAACAGCATAAGAACTCAGTGAAATGAACTGAACTATACAATTAAAGTGAGTCTCAACAGTCTGACTGTATGTCCTCTTCTGCCCCAGACATGTCCTTTGTTTTAGTCATGAAATTCATTATTATTATTAAGGCCTCTGGGTTTGGCTCAGCTTGTTCAATAGACCATTAGTATTTTTAATAAAGATTTGTACACGATCTCTGGCATCATACCAATGTACCAGTCTATCAAGATGTTTAGCATGCACACAAACATTATCATGTCCATGGCACGCCTTCACTCATATCGAAACAGAAAACATGTCCTGACTACACTAATAAAAATGTCAGTAGATCTACTTTTAAAAAATTAAGGCAACTTTTTGCATCATTTATTTATGTTCCTGAAGCAAAATTGCTTTTTGTCTGAACCACTTTTTTTTCCAAGAAAAATAAAATCTAAGTAAAGTGAACTCAATTTTGTCAAGTAGATTAAATAAGATTAAACTTTGTATAAATCACTCCATTTTCCATTTCTTCATCTTTTGATGAAGTGCTTAGTAATATCAGCTGAATCATATAATTTATATAAAGAATAAGGGGTTGCCAGTTTACACTGTTGGGTGTAGCCCCTCTACACCGTGTAGCACAGACAGCAGGTCTACTCCGTGTAGTTTTGGCAGCGGGCTCACACTGTAGTGTGTCAGCAGCCGGTCAACACCATAGAGCACCAAAAGCTGGTCCACACCGGCATGAACAGCCAGCATAGACAGCTGTGCCACCTGTGTGATCCATCCATGTACAGCAGGCTCTCATGTCCACTGCGTGCCCTCCTCACTCATGGTAAAAAGGTATGGTAAGGAATTAAGTTCAGTTTCCAGTTCCAGAAAAACCAAATGAAACAGTAAAGATAACAAGATCGTCTCTTGTTGTGTGGATGAACTCAAAAAGATTGCCTCACATTACTTAAATTTTTCATGTTCTGAAAAAAGATCACACCGTCTTGTATTATGAACAAATATCTTTGACTTCAATACGAAATATATTTTTGTGTAGACACTAACTTGAACTTTTAATGTTGATTTCAGAGATTCAGTTAAGCTAAATTTACTTCTCCCCAGATTTAGTCTTCTCAGTGAACCTGTGCTTCACTCTCAGACAGAAAATGTAAATTTAGCCCAAATAAAACAAGATTGCTTGCTCTCTGTTTCCATTACGCCTAGAATTGCACATAACCTAAATATTGCAATAAAAAAGGTAATGGTAACAAATATTTTGAAAAACCTCTCAAACTTCAATATAATGTTTTTATGGGTTTTTCAGACATGTCAATATTTAAACACTATCTTTTTGCAGAAACATGTCAGCATGTAAATCACAGACTCCTCTGTGAACTCCTTGGCCACCATCCTACGATGGCTCTTTGAGTCAATAGAAATAAATATTTTAAAGGCACTATATAAATTTCGCAAAATACAAATAAATTTCAGCGATCACAAAATGAACTCCAGCGATCACAAAATGAAACTGTACAGGGCGGGACCAAGCTACTTGTCTCTGATTGGACAAACTTGCACAAGACACATGTCCTTTCTGTAATGTGTGTTCATAGCACAATTCTTGCAGGATTAAAGCAGCTAAAATGAGCTACAATGATATTGACACATAAAACACAAACTCTAATGGGTCAAACAACCGTTAATGAACCTGGTGTGCTCCATATCATGTTTCGAGTCAACCTTAATGAAGGATCAAGTTCCAGATCTACAAAATATGAACATGTATTAACTTCCAGTTGTTCTACTTGGGGTGTCTTTGAAAGACTACAAATGGATGACATCCTGATTCTTAATATTTGTTAATCTTAAAAAACAAACAAAGTTTTATCACAGAAAATGAATTTACTTAAACTGTGAGATACGTTTACAAAACTGACTTAAATAGACTAAAACTATTAAGAAACTCACTATTTTAAACAGCCCCTCAATGCAGCAGTCCTGGCCGGCTGCAGAACTCCAGAATTGAGAGATAGTCTCTGCTTTTTAACCCTATCTATCTCTATTTTTTTTNTAGGAGCTCATTCTGTGTGTCCAGGTTAAACAGAGGGGGTGATGCATTTTAAATGAAAATGTTTAAGTTCTGGGTTCCGACTTGTTGTTCCACCTGAGTCAGGCAGCTGCTAATAGAAACAGGCTGTGATAACTATGGTGATAACCCTGAGACCTTAGCATACAGTTGTGCTCATAAGTTTACATACCCTGGCAGAATTTATGATTTCTTGGCCTTTTTTCCAGGGAATATGAATGATAACACAAAACGTTTTCTTTCACTCATAGTTCGTGGTTTGGTGAAGCCATTTACAAACAAAAAAACTGTTCACTCTTTTTAAATCAACAGAGACTTCTAAAATGAGCCTGATGAAAAGTTTCCCTCCCCCAGTTCTTACCAGTGTGTATTTCCCCCTTTAACATCAGTGACAGCTTGAAGTCTTTTGTGCTGGTTGTGGATGAGGGTCTTTATTTTCTCAGATGGTAAAACTGACCATTCTTCTTGGCAAAAAGCCTCCAGTTCCTGTAAATTCTTGCTCTGTCTTGCATGAACTGCAGGTTTGAGATCTCCCCAGAGTGGCTCAATGATACTGAGGTCAGGAGACTGAGATGGCCACTTCAGAACCTTCACTTACTCTGCTGTAGTCAATGGCAGGTCCACTTGTCCTTGTGTCTTAAATCTCTGTGTGAAGGTCAATCAATCAATCAATCAATCAATCAATCAATCAATCAATCAATCTTTATTTATATAGCGCCAAATCATAACAAACGTTATCTCAAGACACTTTACAAAACATTAGCAGGTTGATACCTGTTAATGTTAGAGTATTTAGTTATTTTATTAACAGAGACCCAACATCAAGACAGGATAAGGAATCTTATCTCATCTTAACCCACCATGAGTGAAGCACTTTGCAGCAGCTTTTAGCAAGTTACAGTGGCAAGAAAAACTTCCCTTTAATGGGCAGAAACCTCGACACTTGGTCTGAAAACAATCTGTCTGTAGACGGAGTTGACACAACCCCACTCTCTCTCTCTCTCTCTCTCTCTCTTCTTTTTAAACTCTTGACAGTTTCGGTGTCGTCGACCTCAGTCCAGCAGGGTGTAGTCGACCATCTAGGTGTCGTTGTTAGGTCTACTTGGATGTTTGTTCGAGTCTCTGAGGGTCTCCTAGTACCTTAATAACTACAAGGTGAAGGTGAGGGTGCTGTGTCAAAGACAGTCTCAGGATTTAGGCTGTTCCTAAAGTCTGTGGCTCAGGGTTCAGAGGATGTCTGCAGCTGTTTATCATTAACTTTTTATTACTTATGTGGAAACTGGACCATCAACACATCTATCAAACAGAGTCATTCAGGGTCATAAGTCAGATGTGTTATTGATAAAAACATACGGCAGGTCTGCAAAGTCTGGCAGAAGAAATCTGTTTCCATCAATGTTCACCCAAATACAGCCCTTAGTCTGGCTCCTATTTGAGTTTATAAATAACTGATGAACCTGTAAAACCGGTGAAAGGGTGTTAGATGAAGACATTCTGGTGAGATTTCCACTTACCAACAAGGAATTTTACACAAAACAGGGCACATAGCTCAAGGTGTGAGTAGCAAGGATTTGGAAAGAGTTGTGTTGTGCCTGGGATAAATGTTAGGCAAATGTTTGGAGTTCATCAGAAAAACACCATTTAACAAACCCAGCCCAACTCCATCATGGTTTATCTGCAGAGACTCTGAGCAAGAGGTTGGATAAGTCTGTGCAAGCTGAAGGCAAAACATGGGCATTACAGACACAGCGCCACCTCCTGGAATAATTTCCCACTACACACTGGCCATGGAACGGGGTGAAAAATCACCAAGATTATTCTTAAATAAGCACAAAATAATTCACTTTCATCAACTTGAGGAGGGTTTTTAAAGATTCAGTCACAGACCATAAATAACTGTGGAGCTCAAACCTGGATTGTTGGCAAGGAAGGAACAAAGGAACAGAGCAGCCAGAGACAAATCATGAAGAGTTGAAACCAGGTCAGTGTGTCCTCAGAAAAGGAAGGGAAGGAGCCAAAGAGGAGGAAAGGAGCTCTGAGGACACCTGTTGGAGAAAAGGAGAACTGCAGGACGATAATTTGGTTTTATTAATGATGACTTTTAAAGACTCAATCATGGACTATAAATAACTGTGAAGCTGAAACCTGGATAGTTGGCAGATTATTTGATGCTTCTGAAATGAAGGAACAGAAAGGCCAGAGACAACATAAAGAGTTGAAATCAGGTCAGTGTGACCTCAGAAAATGAAGAGACGGAGCCAAAGAAGAGGAGAGGAGCCCTGCGGACACCTGGTGGAGAGAAGAAGAACTGCAGTGTGATAGGCAAATATACTAAACTGCAGCTGCTCTCAACATGCAGGGCTGCTTGTCATTTCTACAGTCTCCAAAAGTAATATGGGGAGTTAGCCCTTTAGTTATCAGGCTCCCCTCCTTGGTTGAGGTCTGGGGGGCAGACATACTCTATATTTCAAGGAGTAGACTTCAAACTTTACTTTTTGATAAGGCTATAGTTACAGTTGGATAAGATTTGATCCAGGTCTTACTTATGCTGCTATAGGCTTTATATAGGTTGCTATAGGTTTTATAGTGAAATGCAAAGGTATTGTTGCATTTCAGCCTCCCATTTACATGGAAGCAGCATTACAGCTGACCAAAAACACAAACTTTGGAAAATGCCCTCCAGAGTGGAATTTTTCTGGAATGGCAGTGTTCTCCTGTAAATGCAAAGGTTTTAATCCACAAACTGCCTTCTAACAAAATGTGCATTTATTGCACTTTTTCTGCTATCAGAGAAAAAAGTTTTAGAATAAACTCCAGATGATCAGCTCACCTCTTCTTCAGCCGGGTCACACTCAAAAAAAAAATGAAGCAACCCTCAAACACCTTTTAAGTCGTGTCAGAGAAAATCTTTAGGTTACAATCATTCACAGAATCCAGGAGATAAATTAGCCGCTGCACACTGACTGCAATATAGTTTTATTTACACTGCTGCATGAAAGTTAAACATTACACAACTGAAATAATATGTATGCTTTATATATTATTCTTAGTGTTTGTTGTCTATTGTCCTTTCAACATTATATTATTATATTATAGAGTTAAAATTAATAAAACCCTGATGAAGTGCTGTTACGATAAAACATCTGCGTATATTAAGTAGATGTGTTGTCTCTGTGCTACGTTGAGCTGCACTGTTTGTTACCAACACTTAGATAAAAATCTAGGTGTTTGTTATTTTCAGGTCATCTCACTTTTGTTTACCATATTTTAGCCAACCAGTCAAAGTGCTGATTGCATGCAGACTCGTTTTTTGCATTGAAATCTGTTCTAGCCTGTTTCAGACTATTCCTCTATTTTTCATGTCCAGATTTGTGAAAGGCGCCAGGCGTGGAGATGATCTAAACTGAGACCCCTACAATGAGTCCACCCATTGATTATTTCACACACACACACACCAACTCAGACACCCTTCATCTATTCTTAAATCATAACCCTCAACAAAACACAAAGAACCCAAAATGGCAGAAAGTTTTCTACTGTGAGGATGCTTCCGTTAGAAAGTGACTGGCACACAGTGAAGAACCCCAAGCACTGTTATGCTTTGTTTGCATCAGAATACTGGTGTTGTAAAGGGCCTGTGTGTTAACATGTACATCAATGGGGAGAGTCGGTACAGTGTCTGCATGCCGGCCTGGGCCAGTCTGGACCAAAGAGTCCAGGGCCATAGTTTTCTCCCAGTCCACCCCTGGCCTGAGCTCATCTGAGATGGACTGAGGCAAGTCTACTGTGGTCTGACAAGTCCACATTTCAAACTGTTCTCGGTTCTCTAATGCTTGTTGAGTGCTGTCAAAAAGAAAAGTGATGTAACGTGTTGGGAACACCAGATTCAAAATATATCAGCCTGAACAATTAATATCTTGTTTTTGTTGTGTATTCAACTTAATATATGTCAGGTATTCAGTGTAAGATATCAACATATGTTAACTGTTTAAGTCAACACATCATTGTCCCCATCCGTGGCCCAGTTGTTGACAAGTGTATGCTAAAGTGCCTCCCTGGTCAGTGAAACACACTCAAAGTCACATCAAACTGCCCCCATGGCTGGTTAAAACCGGTTAAAACACGATAAACTGTTCTCTGGAGTTGCACGACGTGTGCCTTTTTTTTCTTCTTGGCCTGCCCTTCATAAAGTCTGTGCATACCACTGAATGTCAGACCTGTCAATCCTGTGAGCTGCACCTCTGTTAAGACTGTGTGTGCCAAAAGTGAAACTAGCAAATCAGAATGTTGACTTTTGCTATGAAAGTCTGTTTTGTAGCTCGGTGTGTATGAGGTTTCCGGCTTTCTTTAGCCTGTCTCAAGTAGACGGTCATTGAAACTGCAACTTTTTGGCACCTTGGCTTCATTTATTTGGACTGCATGTTGCCCCATGGTCTACACAGATAAGTCAGCATTTGGAGATGACATCACCATCTCATCCTTAAAAGTGTGAGATAAAAGTGCAGCAGGAAGACCCTTCAAGTAGTTCAGCTTCAATCATTCTGAAACATTGGAGAAAATGGAGTGTTTTTGTGTTCATTACCACATGACCAATAAATCAGCTAAATGACTGAGATTTCATTTGATTTTGCAAACATCAGTGCTACCACAACTGAAAAATGTAATCAAACTACTTAAAATGTTATTTGTAGTGACATTACAGCCCAACACTGGACTGACAGCAGTATAAAATCACAGAAAAACATTTATATGTTGTTGAGAATGATCACAAATACCTCAGACTGCCGAAGAGTGAACCGATCTGTTGTTAAGCTTATGCTCAAAGCAAACATGTACCCACAATCAGAACACACTAGACCCAGACCGAGTGAATCAATTGAACGTTTTTATTAAGAAGTCTGAAAAAGAACATTTCATTTCACTGTGTCGATTCCATCCATGATCTTTCAGCTCAGCTTAGAGGTATTTGGATTCAGGTCCATAGCATTTTCCTGAGGAAAATAAATAAATAAATAAACATATATAAACAGGGCAACAGATATCTGAATCTCGCTATTTTTTAAACTATTTTCTGGCTCATCATTTTAATTTTATATTTACATGCAGTTTATTTCTCAGACAAAACAAGAAGAGGAGAGGTAATTAACAAAAACAACCTGATACTTGTAGCCACTCCACTAAAGCCCAGGCAGCTGCCTTTGCTACCTCGACCACCATCCAGGCAGCTGCCTTTGCTACCTCGACCACCATCCAGGCAGCTGCCTTTGCTACCTCGGTCACTGCCTCTAGTGCAGCTAAGGGCACTGCTGCAGCACCAATGATTAGAAGAGCAGGAGTGGATACAACCACATCAGACATCGATAAAGATCCAAGAGTAAGACTGCTCCTAAAAACAGAAAGAGGCCTTCAGTGCTGTGTGTAATAAACAGCTTAACCATTGAGACACCAGAGTGTTGACATTAGCCAGGAGACTTAACATTTTCAAATAGCAGTGTTTTCTGGTTCCATATGAACCATCTATGTCTGCTTCTTTAAAACGAACTTTTTGTCTCTTAATGAGTGAAACAGACTCAAGCAGATGAGAAACATCAAAGCTTAAAAACAGATATACTCACACATTCATGACTGTAGAGTCTCAGTTCTGTCTGAACAGCAGGTTGAGAGCAGCAAGGTTGAACAGGAAGAATCTGAAGTTTGGTGACAACTTTCAGTTTGATGCCTTTCATGTCATGTAATAAATGTCATACATGTCCAGTCCTGAAGGGGGGTGTTTACTGACAAAGTAGTTTAGAACAGCATAAGAACTCAGTGAAATGAACTGAACTATACAACTAAAGTGAGTCTCAACAGTCTGACTGTATGTCCTCTTCTGCCCCAGACATGTCCTTTGTTTTAGTCATGAAATTCATTATTATTATTAAGGTCTCTGGGTTTGGCTCAGCTTGTTCAATAGACCATTAGTATTTTTAATAAAGATTTGTACACGATCTCTGGCATCATACCAATGTACCAGTCTATCAAGATGTTTAGCATGCACACAAACATTATCATGTCCATGGCACGCCTTCACTCATATTGAAACAGAAAACATGTCCTGACTACACTAATAAAAATGTCAGTAGATCTACTTTTAAAAAATTAAGGCAACTTTTTGCATCATTTATTTATGTTCCTGAAGCAAAATTGCTTTTTGTCTGAACCACTTTTTTTCCAAGAAAAATAAAATCTAAGTAAAGTGAACTCAATTTTGTCAAGTAGATTAAATAAGATTAAACTTTGTATAAATCACTCCATTTTCCATTTCTTCATCTTTTGATGAAGTGCTTAGTAATATCAGCTGAATCATATAATTTATATAAAGAATAAGGGGTTGCCAGTTTACACTGTTGGGTGTAGCCCCTCTACACCATGTAGCACAGACAGCAGGTCTACTCCGTGTAGTTTTGGCAGCGGGCTCACACTGTAGTGTGTCAGCAGCCGGTCAACACCATAGAGCACCAAAAGCTGGTCCACACCGGCATGAACAGCCAGCATAGACAGCTGTGCCACCTGTGTGATCCATCCATGTACAGCAGGCTCTCATGTCCACTGCGTGCCCTCCTCACTCATGGTAAAAAGGTATGGTAAGGAATTAAGTTCAGTTTCCAGTTCCAGAAAAACCAAATGAAACAGTAAAGATAACAAGATCGTCTCTTGTTGTGTGGATGAACTCAAAATGATTGCCTCACATTACTTAAATTTTTCATGTTCTGAAAAAAGATCACACCGTCTTGTATTATGAACAAATATCTTTGACTTCAATACGAAATATATTTTTGTGTAGACACTAACTTGAACTTTTAATGTTGATTTCAGAGATTCAGTTAAGCTAAATTTACTTCTCCCCAGATTTAGTCTTCTCAGTGAACCTGTGCTTCACACTCAGACAGAAAATGTAAATTTAGCCCAAATAAAACAAGATTGCTTGCTCTCTGTTTCCATTACACCTAGAATTGCACATAACCTAAATATTGCAATAAAAAAGGTAATGGTAACAAATATTTTGAAAAACCTCTCAAACTTCAATATAATGTTTTTATGGGTTTTTCAGACATGTCAATATTTAAACACTATCTTTTTGCAGAAACATGTCAGCATGTAAATCACAGACTCCTCTGTGAACTCCTTGGCCACCATCCTACGATGGCTCTTAGAGTCAATAGAAATAAATATTTTAAAGGCACTATATAAATTTCGCAAAATACAAATACATGCCAGCGATCACAAAATAAATTTCAATGAGAAAATATAAATTTCAGTGATCAAATAATTAATTTCACTGAACACAAATAAATTTCAGCGATCACAAAATGAACTTCAGCGATCACAAAATGGAACTGTACAGGGCGGGACCAGGCTACTTGTCTCTGATTGGACAAACTTGCACAAGACACATGTCCTTTCTGTAATGTGTGTTCATAGCACAATTCTTGCAGGATTAAAGCAGCTAAAATGAGCTACAATGATATTGACACATAAAACACAAACTCTAATGGGTCAAACAACTGTTAATGAACCTGGTGCGCTCCATATCATGTTCGCTCAGTTGGAATTACTTCCTAGTTCAAGGTCTAGATGTTTTATACTTGTACATAATTGAAGGTCAACAAGATGAACCCCACAGAAACTTTCTGATGTTTACCTACTGTAGGACTAAGAATTATAAACAATTAGAATTTTTTGTTTGTTTCAAAATAGTGTCTTTTACTTAAATGAATTTGACACTCTATGCAAATGTTAACTGACTTAAATAGACTAAAACTATTAAGAAACTCACTATTTTAAACAGCCCCTCAATGCAGCAGTCCTGGCCGGCTGCAGAACTCCAGAATTGAGAGATAGTCTCTGCTTTTTAACCCTATCTATCTCTATTTTTTTTTTTTAATTTAAAGTTCATATCAAATCCTGTTTGTGTGCTATGGAAAGTTCAGAAAGAATGAAACATCCCTCCCCCTGTTATTGGTTTATATTAGTGAGGATGGGGCCAGTGATTTAAAGTGTTGTCTGATTTACAGTGTTGGAAATAACAGTGTTACCTTTTCCAGTAACAGGTACTCAAATTAGTTGCTATTTCAAACGCTACAATACCGTTACCATTAGCAACAGTTAAATGTGGCGTGTTGCCTTGTGTATGACCTGGCAGACACATAAGTAATGATGATTGGGTAAAGATAGAGTGTAATCATGTTGAGAGGTTTTTCAAGGAGCTGGTGATGCTACAGTGAAGTCTTCAACAAGAGTTCTCACACAGCGAAGAGTCAGTGTTACCTGCAGTCAGAGAGGAGCTCATACAGCATCTGTGGATCAAACCAACTACGAGGGAGGGAGGATTCCTTTGGAAGTTTCTGTATGAGGCATAAGTAGCAGACTTACTTTGACTTGAAAAAATATCAGAGAAGACAGGACCAAACTTTAAAACAGGGGCATAATCAGGAGGGATTACAATTGGGGAGTAGGGTGGCAGACAGGGTTAAAAAGCAGCGCAGCGGTGGATCAAACTTAAATGAAGACAGAATATAGATTTCACTCATAACTAAATCTTAATCTAAATTTGCAACCAGTTTTTTACTTTTCTTTGATATTTCCCTGAGAAGCCTGAGATGTTTAAATGCCACATTGAAAAACTGAAATAACAAACCTTTATTTTCCAGTCTGAGGGAAAAGAAAAACATGTAATTCTGTTCATTAAGTTCTCAAGTAACACCTGTTTTGAGAATGGTATACATGTTTCAGAAATAAGGTTGATGGTCAGAGCAGTAAGAACTTTCCTAGCAACTGCCTAAAAGAAGATTGTTCGAAGACATGATGTGAAACACTGGTTCAAGTTAATTCAAAAGAGAAAATTAAACCCTAATTCTACTGAAGTTAGAATGTTGTGTAAAACTTCAAAAGAAAAAACTGAATATAATGATTTGTGAGTCATTTTTATCTTATAATCAATTAAACACACTACTAAGTCATGGTTATTTGTTGTTCAAGCTGATAAACTTTATTGTTCTTTTATTGAATATTCACTCATTTGGAATTTGATGGATGCAGCACATTTCTAAAACTGGCTGGGATAAGGACACATTTCTCCACTGTTACATCACCTTTCCTTTGAGCAACACTCCAGTCCATCCCAGTCTTCAGCTAAAGATGGCTTAGAAATTACTCCACAGGTTTGGTTCACCATTTACCAAAAAAGAAAATACTAAAGGTGTTGACCAAATCCTCCATGTTATCTTTTCTAATATTTTTATCCATTAAATATTGCAGCTGTTAGACTATACAACAAAAACCTCTCCAGTGTGCAATAATCTGTTTTACTTTAAGGGCTCCAAATCCATTATTCTTTGTTCTATACTGTACATACACCGATTTTCTTATATATTGTAAAATATTGTTTCAGATCTTTTACATATGTTAATCTTGTAAATTGAATTGTATTTATGTTTATTGTCTATTTTATTCTTATTACCTATAGTTTCATTTGCAAATCTTTCTATGTTTCTTTTGTATCCTGCTGCTGCTGTAAAGCTGAAATTTCCCCCTGTGGGACTAATAAAGGTTTATCTTATCTTATCTTATTGTGGATAGCTGTTTTTTGGCTCCATTTTTAATACTTCCATGTAATATGTCCCATATTCCTCTTACACTATTTTTGTTCTTATAATTTGTTATGATAGTATTCCTACATACTCTTCTAATGTTTCTTCACTTGTCCTTATGTTCTATATGTATTTCTGCCTCTATAGTCCATAGTGTTATGAATTCTTTGAGAATGACCTGCTGTCAGAAGAGCACAGGGTCTGTGAGGGTTTGTGAGGGTGGATGAGGGTCTGTGAGGGTTTGTGAGGGTCGATGAGGGTTTGTGAGGGTTTGTGAGGGTCTGTGAGGGTTTGTGAGGGTCGATGAGGGTCTGTGAGGGTTTGTGAGGGTGGATGAGGGTCTGTGGGGGTTTGTGAGGGTCGATGAGGGTCTGTGAGGGTGGATGAGGGTCTGTGGGGGTTTGTGAGGGTCTGTGAGGGTTTGTGAGGGTCTGTGAGGGTCGATGAGGGTCTGTGAGGGTTTGTGAGGGTCTGTGAGGGTCTGTGAGGGTTTGTGAGGGTTTGTGAGGGTCTGTGAGGGTTTGTGAGGGTATGTGAGGGTTTGTGAGGGTTTGTGAGGGTGTGTGAGGGTTTGTGAGGGTTTGTGAGGGTTTGTGAGGGTCTGTGAGGGTCTGTGAGGGTCTGTGAGGGTTTGTGAGGGTTTGTGAGGGTCTGTGAGGGTCTGTGAGGGTTTGTGAGGGTTTGTTAAGGTTTGTAATGTAAAAGCAGCTCTGAAGGATAAGAAGGCCCAAGAACATTGTGACATTCAAATTTAGCAGCTTTGCATGGCTGGTTGATGAATTAAAGTCAGGGCATTTAAAGCAGCTGCAGCGCTCCCTTCTATTCCCTGTGTTTAGTGCAAAGTATACACACCCTTTTTTATTTTGCTTTTGTTTGTGTTAATGCTCTACACTGGAGTCTCACTGCTTTTTTTTCTTTGCACATTTCTTTCAGCATAAATGATTTCCTTTTAACAAAATAAATTAGAGAGAGGAACAACAACACCGCCTTGAACCTTGATAAGATCTGTAAAGTGTTTTCTGCTTGTATCCAGAGTGATCTTCACTTACACTGAGTGTGTTGTTGGTCTGTAGCAGGAAATGCTGTCTTCCTGCCCAGTGACTCCACCCAGAGGAAAACTACACATACACATCTGTGTGTTGTTGAGAATGAACACAAATACCTCAGACTGTCAAAAAGTGAATAAATCTGTTATTAAATCTTAAGATCTTCAACTGTAAAACCTTTTGAAAGTCTATAAGGCCGAGGGCTGACCACATCACCTATAGATGTTGTTTAGTCAGAGTTTATCATGAAAAGTAAAGAGTCAACAAAACATCATCCTGAGTTCATATAAATAAAACACCCTTTGATACCATAGACTGTGTCATCTCAGGTTTATTCGGTTTAATTCATTTCACTGAATTGATTCCATCGCCGATCTTTCACTGACTTTTCGGCTCAACGGTTTTTTATTTCAAGCTCCTTCATCTGAGTAAAAATAGATAAACATAACATAAATGAAATAAACAGTTTCACATTTACATGCAATTTATGTATCAGACAAAACAATGAGAGGAGAGAGATTTTACAACTACCTTATACTTGTACACCAGCACTCCTGCTACCACTACAATGGCCACAACACCAATAATCAGCAGACAAGAGGTGGTTACAGACAAACCGGTAACCGAAAGAGGTCCAGCACTTATAGCCTCCCTAAAAACAGAGAGAGGGCTTAATTAGTGCTGTGTATGGGTCAAATGGCTGAACTGGAATAAACAGATTAAAAATTGAGAAACCAGAACAATGACAGGTCAAGAGACTTTAGATAACCAAGAGACTACAGATAATAGTTTCAAATCACGGCTTAATACATCGCATCCGCCTGGGTTCTGTCTCCACTGTGTCACGGCTAAAAATCAATTAGGATTCACTCAAGTCCATGTGTCAACTCACACTGCATCCATTCACTTGCAGTCCAGCTGTGTGCTGACGCCGGCGAGACTCAAGTGATACGCAGCAATCCTGGCTGTTTTTGAATTTGCATACTATACCAGCAGTACGTACTGATGTGCCCAAAATACAGTATGCAGTATGCTGTATGTAGTATAGTAATATACACATTCCTACCCATGACAAAAACAAGTATTTTATTACACTTTCATGAAAAAACTGTTCATAGTCTTTGGGTTGATTAAAAAAAAAAAAAGGCCTAATGAAAATTCAGGGAGTTATGACATTTTTTAGTCGGACACACACTTTCCTAGTGTAGAAATAAATGGACAGGACATGCACGGGAGACCCACGCAAGATGGCGGCCAGGCTGATACGTCTGCTCCAATAGACAGCGCCAGCCAATGAGACGTCTATCTCTATATAATGACTATGACAATTCCATCACGGCCCCTGTTCCCTTTAAAACGGGGCTGCAGTAGACCATGCCCGGTAATACACGGTCTATGGCAGAGACAAGTTAGGAATCAGCAGTTTTTAAGGTTTTACAGACCAACGAATGAAGAGACGCATCTATAAAGTGAGAAGCAGAGGAAAGTCCTGTGAGACTAACTGTCTGACCCCAGTGTGTGTCAGCTCTGAGGCTGTGAGGACTACACTCAGTCTGTGTGAGCACAGTCATCATGCACCTCAGCTGAGGTGTGAAGCAGAAGGATGCAGTGAATTTCCCCGTGATACTGACAGTGTTTTCTGATTCAACAAGAACTATCCTTTCTTTCATAGACTTTTTGTCTCTTAATGAGTGAAAGACTCAAGCAGATGAGAAGCAGTGAAGTTTAAAAACAGATACACTCACGCAACAAGGGCCATGGTGTCTCAGATCTGTGTGAACAGCAGGTCCAGAGCAGCTGATCGAGGCGGATCTGAAAGCTTTCTGTATAATTTCCTTCTTATCCGGCCCTGAAGGGGCGTGTTTACTGTTACTGTGCTCCAGAGCTGGATTATAGGGCGCAGTGATATGAAACTGGATTATAAAACTGGATTATAAAAGTAAGAATAAATGTTAAAAACCTGTACCACCGACACCGTGCATCAGGTTATCAGATATTACACATTAAAGGAATAGTTCCTCAATAATGAAATATTAAATTGAACATGGTTACAATTAGAAAAAAAAAAAAAAAAATCTGATTGTACAAGTTTGTAGAATATGATAGAAGTAAAACAGAGTATGTAATTCAAACATGGTTGTTATATAATGCTGAAGCTTTACAGTGTTATTCCATATTGGAAAATTACTGAGGTCTAAACACTTTCACTTTCATTATTACTCTCTCAGAAATAGAAAGTCCCTTTCTCTATACCCTGTCCTCTCATACTCTGGTGACTCTGCAGTTGTGGGATGTATAAGTGATGAACAAAGAGCTGCGTAAAGACTGTTCAGTGAATTTGTGAAATGGTGCAGTAACAATCATTTCATCTTAAATACTAGCAAACCAAAAGAGATGATTGTTGACTTCAGGAGGGAGAAGAAAAAAACAAAGCACTGTTTACATCCTGAGGTGGTGCAGAAATAAAAGTACCTTGTAGTTCGGCTGGACAACAGACTAGACTGGAAATGCAACACTGAATCCATCTACAAGACAGGTCAGAGCAGAGTTTATATCTTAAGGAAGCTGAGATCATTCAATGTCTGCACCAAGATGTTACTTATCTTCCATAAGTCTGTTGTGGAAATGCAGTCAGCTTTGCAGCCATCTGCTGGGGAAGCAACATCAGAGCCACAGACTCAAGATACAGAAAGATACAGAAGTACCTTCATGCCAGGAGCCATAGCCCTCAGAAACATGAAATAACAATAAATTAGATAATTCAAGTATTTTTCATTGTATTTCATCTCTTTAAAGACAGGCTGATGTTTCTGTATAATAATCTGATCATATTTACTTTCATACAGTTATCATGATGTAATAGTTTCTCATAAACTGAAGACAGCAGAGATTCTTTGTCAGCTTCCTGCAGTATGAGACATCAGAAACTCTAAATCTTTGTCTCCCTCCAGTGGCAGCTCTGCTCCATGTAACAGGGCCTTCACTTACCTGCACACCTGCCATACATGATTTGACTGGTGCTTTTACTTCAGCTTTCATCAATGAATCTGTCGCCTTAAACCCTGTGAATAACCCTGTGAAGGAGCTGTTGTGTGGGCTAAACCCCTTTTTCAAACAGACAAACACTCAGATAACATTTTAAGATGATTCTTGTTATCATTATATAACGATCAAGCTTATGTACAGTTTCATAGAAATAAGTTATTCAAATTGAGAAGTACACCATGAAGTTAAATCAATTTGAAAATTGAAAATAAAAAGGTGAATAGAGATGGTAAACCAAAGAGTCCGAAAGAAGAATCTGATTGGCCACATCATATGCCCCTCTGACCTATGACTGGCTTCTTGGACTTAAATCAACGTTGTGTTTGGGTTGTGTTGCAGGAGGCTGCAGCTTACTTTGCTTTCAAATGTGATAAATTTTCTTTTGTAAGTTAACACCATCGTTCAAAGAGACAGGTGTGAAGGAGAGAACTGAGGCCATTAAAATAGTCTTTGTCATTCCGTACAGAAAAGACTGACGTTATATATTGTCTTTCTGTTATGTTTTTAACCCCTTTTATTCTACAATTCTCCCAGAAAAAAACATGCATGCATTCTATTTTTTAGACCTCTTGAGAGAATGTTTTATTACGGGCTTTGATGTTATAAAATCATTTTAAAATAAATTATTCATTCTTATTATTATTATTATTATCATTATTATTATTATTATTATTATTATTATTATTACCATTAGTAGTAGTAGTAGTAGTAGTAGTATTTTTTCATCATCTTCCATTTCAAAAGCTAAATTAAGTACTAAAGTCAAACCAACACTTCAGAATATTCCAGAAGGCATGACAGAATCAGTCAGTCCCCCTGCATCACTGATTAATAATGATTACGGGGTATACTGATTGATGACTCCTTGAACTTAAAATCTAATGTTCCATGTCTTTTGAAAAAGCTGAGGCTAAAACTGGGTTTTTATTTTAGAAACAAGTTGTGTTTTTCTTTTAAAACTCTTTGCGTTCTCAGGACCTTTTGATGATCACTGTCCCAAATGACTGAAATAGGGCAAAAGACTTTTGGGATTTCTGCACCTTCAGCCTGGGATCAGTCACAAAATGTCTTTTAGCTCAAGGGGCTGGTGGCCTTGAATGTTTTTAAATCTAAAATGAAAGAAATGGAAGCAGACTCTATTGAATGTTGATGCTTTTCTCCGGCTGCTTGAACAACTGATTCCCAGATGTGACTCATGGTTGGTGCTGTTTTACTGTGTAATGCTTTGCTTTGTGATTCGTACTTGTCTGTTTTTGTATTTCTGTCTGTAACTTTGTGTTTTTGCTGCTGCCTTGGCCAGGTCTGCCTTGGAAAAGAGGTTCTTAATCAAAGTTCGACCAACTTGGTTAAATAAATAAATAAATAACTCAAAGTGTTTCTTTATTTGTCTTTGTTGAAAGGTTCCTTTGGGAAACATTATTTCTGACTGCTGCTTAGCAGGAAGAACAGGAGAAAGGGATCATGGAAAGATACTATTAGGAGCATTTCCACAAATCCAATTGGCTCTATTGACACACAAAAAATAGGTACAGTTAACACCAAAAATCTTGTTATAGCACCATATACGAACAAATAAAAGAAAATTTGTATAGCTTTATTATTGATTTGCATTATATATATTTAGACATCTTTCACCGTCCATGTGGTTTGTGATCCACCAGCTAAATAAGTTACAATAGCATCTAAGCCACATTACCTCTGAGTGTACGGTAACATCCCTCACCCACACGGTCCACGGTGATAACTTCAAAGTCGCCGCCGCTTGGAACCACCGGCGGACCCCGGAAGCAGAACCGACCACGCGTGACTCCCTCACATTTGAGTTGCCAGGTTTGGAGAATCACATTGTTTGAATGTCGTTAAAGTCACATTTGTAACTGGTTTATCTGAATCCTCCCTGTTTGCTCTGTTGGAATGAACACAGCATAGTCTGAAACATTAGTGATATATAACAGGACCCTGTAAGAGTCACAGGCTCTGCTCTAAATGCACCAGACATGAGCTCTCAGCCACACAACCAGCCACACACAGGAGGATTTAATTTAATGACTCATTAACACAACAGTCAAATTGAATAACTCACTGCAAAATATGCTAATGGGAAATTTAATGAAGAGCATTATCACTGGGTCATAAACAGAATCAATCAGACTTTTTGCAGATTTTCAAAGAAATCAACCACCATGAAAAAAAGATAATGCACAAAATGAAGAAATACACATTTGACTTTAAGGACGATTCAATTTAACCAATTTGTGTCACACTGTACTGAGCAAAAACAATCTAACAGCAATAAATCTTACTGTTGCAAATAATCAACTAGTCGACAAGCTGTTTCTCAGCTAATTAGCTTAAATGATAGATGAAGAAATTATCTTCTGTGCACAAGTTAACTACTCTTTTGCACAACAGAACTGATAAAACAAGAGAAAATATCTTGTGTGAACAAAGTATTCTGTTGTGCACAAGACATATTAGGCTTGTTGTCATCTTGTGTAATTATTCAGCGCACAACTATTCAAAAAGATGAACTGTGCATATAAGATAATAATGTGTGCCTTCTAAATAAATGTGCTGTTTGCAAAGTACATTTTGGTAAAGAAACGGGAAAAGGAAAAACAGGCCCAAAAATTCTGAAAGTTAAATAAGTAAAATAGAAAGAAAGCTCTGTTTCCTTTCTCTATGGTTAAACTTTGAATGGAGACTTTGTGAGCATTCTTTCAAAGGGCATCATCTAATTTGATCCTTTGTAAGAAGTTTTGACTCAGATCGCTCTTTGAAAAATATGAAAAATGATGTAGCTTCAAAGAAGATTAGTTCCTGTATTAATTTTGCATGAGTTTATGGAATGATAAAAATCAGATTCTGTTTGTTACAACTCGGGCACAGGTAGGCTGCCAGAGGGGGATATCAGAGCTATATCTGGCAACCACACAGCGCCATCTTTGATTGTGCGACAGGCCGCGGCTCGAGCGGGGCCCCACTCCACGGGAGACACGGTCTGACACGGACCCACGGGTGAGGAGAGACACGGACCCACGGGACAACCCCACACCGGCTCCCACAGTGAAGGCCGAACACGAAGGGAGCGAGCGGCGGAGAAAAACCCACGCGGAGAAGGCGTTAAAGAGCCGCGTGCACGCGCGGAGCGGTTTGTTAGCAGCTCACGAGCACAGGAGCTAACAGCTAGCAGTTAGCTTTTGTAATCCGCCGGCCAGACGCAAAGAAACGGGCCGAAACCGGGTCCAAATCGGACCATACAGCGGCAGAAAGAACAGAGAAGACAGCGGGGCGGCAGGTGAGTCTACATGCGAGGCCACATCAGTCTGTGGAGTTTGGTCAGGGAGTTAGGAATGATGGAGAGTTAGCTGTTAGCATGCTGTTAGCACGCTGATGTGATGGCGAACACTGAGAAACTAAAGGATAGGGGCTCATTATCGTCCAACAGCAGCTCTTTTCACTCTATATACACACACACGAGACAAAACAAGAGTTAGTATGCTTTTGTCGTGTTTAGTATGTAAGTGTAGCCGGGTAACGGCAGCTCTGGGTGGACGGGGCCTCTGCTCCGTGCCGGTGTGAACCACCCAGCCCACCAGCAGTCCTCTAGGATGGCCTGCTCACTCCTGACAGGCAGCGAGACATTCTCTCAGAATTATCAGACTCATAGTCGGTATGAACTCCCTTTTCATCTTCTGTGGGCCTCAGGGTGCAGGAGACATCATACATTCTTGTTGAAGCTGCTTTCCAGATTCACACACTCTGTCAATCACGGTGTCATTCTGCAGCTCCACTTATGTGGTCATAGAAGAGCACATATGTACTCTGTGAGACCGCAGATTTAGGGAAACAATGACTTCAAGTGGTTCAGAAGATGTGTTTATAAGTGTTGGGATGAAATTAGACGGTGACGAGTGGTATCATTTCAGTGTTTTCTTATCCGTGCATCCTTGGCCAGAACTGGGCATCTGGCCGGAGTAGACAGGGTTGTGTCTAGATTTTTCAGACTGAGGTGGACTGATTCATTCAGGGGTGGCGTGGAGTATATGCACACCCACAAACACTCTAAGACCTACAGTTAGTTTCCCTTTCATTAGCTGGTTACAACTTGGAGCTATTTCAAGTTGGACTTTGAATCTGAGATTTGTGGATTCAAAAACAGCAACATACATTGTTCAGAAGCGAACCTTACGTTGTTTCAAAGTGAACCTCAGTGAGAGTTGTGCATGTTTGGATGGATATGGATGTTTGACTTATCTGCAGGAGTCCACTGTGCCAACACTACATCATGTCCTTTGTGATGCAGTAGAGGAGAATAATGGACAACCTCATCAAATACAAAGGTCTGGCTCAGCATACTTGAAAAAGAGAGACAGACAGACCCTCCATTCAAGGAAAGAGCATGTCCACCATGATTAACCATTTACTTCAGTACAGCATGGATTTGAAGCAATGCATTGTGTTCAGTGTGCTGCAATCCCCCCATCACAAGGACATCCCAGTTAAGCTCACATTTGTAACCATATTGAGGTGACACCACGACACATTATCCCTGTAGCTACATCAAATATATGATTACTAAGGGTTTTGAGAAAACCACTCCACATCCCTCTCCTATAAAAAGTCCTTGTAGTACCAGGTTTCAGATTATTCTTGTTGATCTGTTTAATTCAGTGACTGTAGAATTATGGACCTGTAGTCAAAAGTACCAACTAATGGAACCAGAGTTGGTGAAATTGAAAGAGCGATTAACTATTTTTTAAAATCAGTTTTGACTTATTATTCTCTACTTTATGAGCTACTATGTATAATCAGTTAGAGAGGACAGGACAGTGGATGGAGCATGTAACGGGTGAGAGTGGGGAATGACATGTGAGAAGGGGATGGCAGCTCATATTCAAGCCTGAGGCTCCTGACCCACCCACTGG
This sequence comes from Thalassoma bifasciatum, assembly GCA_008086565.1. NCBI lineage: Eukaryota > Metazoa > Chordata > Actinopteri > Labriformes > Labridae > Thalassoma > Thalassoma bifasciatum. The sequence goes on along the minus strand of RPOG01002310.1, from coordinate 34,812 downwards.
GCCTTATCCAATTCTTTAAGGTTTGGAAAAAATCAAAGGAATTGTCAAGCAAACGCCTATTGACTTAGTATTTACTCCATGACATTGCCAAAAAAAAGTATTCTTTGTTTTATTAGAATCATCAATTTTAATTTCAGTTTCAATAGGTGATGATGAGGCAGTCCTAAAAGCAGCTGAAGAACCGCTCTATGCTAGCGTATGTATAACAACAAGCCTTAATTCATCAACTATTGAAATAATTTGCTCCTGAGCAGTACGGACAAAGTTTTTTATGTTTTATCAGAATGTAAACATGTTCAGCTCTTCTGCAAAAACAGATATGTCATATGGGACCCACTGGAGGTTCCTTGACTTTTGGAGCCATCCTGGGGGAACTGTTTGTTTCACATGCCCATTGGCTTTAGCTTTGGTGTCAGAGTTTGAAGTTTGGTTGCTAAAGAGTCTTAACGGCTTTATGAGCCCCAACTCTGGTCAGGCAACCTGTTTGGACTCTGGGATGGCTGATCATATTACAAATGTAATCCTGTAAATCTTATAAAGAAGCACATATTCATTTTGTTGGTGTGGATTTGTGTGTGTCCATGACTCCAAATGATTTGGTCTAAAAAAAGTGCAGAGACTTTTGAGGTGAGCTGGGTTTTCATTCATTTTCGTGGAGTTTCTGAAACATGCATCACTAATTAGAGAGAGAGGCATCTGGCGAGTGGAGGGAGGCCTTTCAGGCGTCTATTGATCAGGATATAATGTATTGATTAACCAGTCAGTGATCACAGATTTAGTGCTGATGATGAAGCTAGTTCCTTGATGGCCCAGACGCCACAACAGAGAACCCACAGATACCAATGTTCTGTGAAGATTGAGGTCTTCACATCAATGATATCCTAATGTTCAGAATTTAAACTTTGTTAAAATTCCAGTAAAAGGAACTTTTCTGCACCAAAGCTCATGAAAAGCAAGTCTTGGCAATACTGAGTATTTCCAAAAAGTTACAGAATATAACAAACAGTGGGACTACGCATTTTAAAAATGCTCTTATACGAAGGATAAGATGGTTTTTCCAAAAATAACAGGTATAGACTGGAACCCATATATTCTCCCGTATTCATCAGCAGTTCCCCATTAGCTAGGCTAGCTGTATGTGCAGACAATCCTAACCCTAAACAGTTTAGGATTTTTAAACAGAGGGGTGTAGTGTAAAAGTCTTTAGTCATGTTATCATACTATGTTGCTCTGAACACTTGGTAGAAAGACCACGGTTGATACTTGAATAATTCTGGCTCACATGTCATGGGACTAAATTTAGTGTTGTGCATTTTAAAAGTAAAATCAGCATTTTATCTCCTTGGTTCCTTAAGTGCCAAATGAAATGACCAACATCTCTCTGGGGAGATCCTCTCAGTGGTATTGATGAACCACAATAACCTGAAGTGGTTTCAGTCCCATCAATTAAACCAGAGGAGGCACATCCAGTTTCCTGTCCACACTGAACACAGGTTCAACAAAACAAAGTGACAGCTTTGGTCTGATCCTGACTACTTTGGCCAACTCAACTAAAGGTTCCTGAGTCCAACACAGGGAGGTTACATGAGCTGACCTGGGGGTCGCACCTATATGTCTCCATTTCAAGGCAGGAACTCTGTGTCCATGTTACTTCCATGTCCTGTTTCTCAGTCTGATTGAAGTTTTGACTCTCCCATTCTTTAAACCAGTCAGCTGAACTTAGACCACGTCCATCTTTGGATAGTGTGAAAACAACTTTAGAGAGTATGAAACCACAGGCCTTCCATGCAAAAAGCTTACAGCCACACTTCAGCAGAGGCTCCCTTCATCCTTGATCTTCCTGGTATCAGGAAACACGAGACGAGCGACGGAGACTAACTCTTACTACTTTTATCGTCTGTGCCTGTAACCTTCGTCCACTCCTGCCATCCCTACCCATGTTATTGACCATGATCATCTCCCAGCTTCATTGTTGATGTGGTGTGTGTTCCATGAAACTCAACTAAAAATTACCACGTATAATATTGGGTTACTGTCAAATTGAAAATCAATAATCGTTGATACAGAATCATTAATAATCACATTGTGCAATTGGACAAACTAACCATTCCTAACTGCAAAAAAAACTAAAAAGGCTAGTTTTTGTACACAGAAAATACACAATATACAGGAATTGATTAGGGAATCAGAAAATCAGATCAATAAGCAGAATCAATAATTACACTGACATCAATAAAATCTTAGCAGTATTCATCCCAAGAGGACCGAGAAAAGGTTTTGTAAATGGTTGCTGGAATGGATTATAAATGTAATTCGTTGAAGTATTTCAGATTCCTTGTGTCAAGAAAGGAGAGAGGAGAAACCGTGATAGACAAATAAAATTGAGTATGCAGACACTGAAACTGTGGTGACCTTCACGTCATGGAATATGTGAGGCCACTCAGGAAATCACCCCTATTGTTCCTTTTTATATGCATCGTACTGAAATATGTACAAAGCTCAGAGGTTTGTCTTCTCAGCTCCCAAACAAGCAGAGGAATCATCCTGACTCTGGCCTATTAATGAAAGTTAAGAGCAAGGAAAAAGATGGAAACAAAGTTGAAAGTGCAGAGAATTTGAACAGCATTCTTAAACCCTGAGTTGTGCACTGATGTAAATACGTATAAAAGACATCTTGGTGTTTTATGGGTACAATTAAAGAGACGATGAGGTGTGAGCTGATGGGCTTTGCTGCAGATGGAGTGTCAGGGGTGCAGGGTCAGGATGGAGGTCAGGCTGAGCTAATTGAGGCTGTGAGGGAGGACGCTTCAGGACAAAGCTCTGCCCTTTTTTGATGAAATTCTCCAAAAAAATAAAAAAAGAGTTCCTCCTCTTCTCCTTATTGAGCATTTTTTGAGAACTGATTCATGAAGTGAACCGGTATAACAGGTTTAATCTTTCTGTGAGGAAACTCTGGCCCCTGCTGCTCTCTGGTCTTACTTTTACACTTTATAGTCTATCCAAGACCTAATCTGTCTAGCTCTGATGCTGACCTTTTCAAGAAGAGAAGCAGCCAGTCCTCAGGAGTGCATCTATGGGTAAAAAGTGATGTGAAATATAGCAACTTTGGAGACTGTAAGGGCTCAGTCTAGGTACCACGTTCTGTATTGCTTGTGTCTTAAACAGTTGATTTGTGTCCTGTAGTGTGTATTAGCTCCACACAAACACCTGAACTAGTCCACCAAGTGTTTTTCAGCTCTCTGCAGCTCCACAGCAGTACAGTTCAATACCAAACAAAGTGTTTCTGCTGTGGTGTAAATCGTCAAGCTCCCACCTCCTGTCAAGCCTCACTGCAGCACAGGGCAGAAGTGAACTAGAAATTTAATGATGATTAATCTAATACTCTCACTTGTCTGTTTCGTTTAACACCCGTCTACTGATTTGTGTTCAGTCTCCTCTGACAACACAATGAGAAAACTGCCCAGTTTGTAACGACAGGGTTCACTGATTCATACCACAGCTCTTAAAGACATGATGACTCTTACTCTTGTACGGTCTGAGCGTTAGGTTACGTGCCCTGGTGCAACAGACGGATGCAGACTCATCAGCCAATATTTGGCTGTTCATGAGCGTCTGGGGCTTGTTTTGGTGGGTCCAGCTGTTTCAGAGTTTGGAATCAGCACAGAGACCAACAGCAACACTCAATCACAAGTGATGTAATGATGGCACCCCAGAAGTGACACGACATGATTGTCATGCCATGATTGACATGCCACGATTGACATGCCACGATTGACATGCCACGATTGACGTGCCACGATTGACGTGCCACGATTGACATGCCACGATTGACATGAAACAATTGACATGCCACGATTGACATGCCACGATTGACATGAAACGATTGACATGCCACGATTGACATGCCACGATTGACATGCCACGATTGACATGNCATTTCAAGGCAGGAACTCTGTGTCCATGTTACTTCCATGTCCTGTTTCTCAGTCTGATTGAAGTTTTGACTCTCCCATTCTTTAAACCAGTCAGCTGAACTTAGACCACGTCCATCTTTGGATAGTGTGAAAACAACTTTAGAGAGTATGAAACCACAGGCCTTCCATGCAAAAAGCTTACAGCCACACTTCAGCAGAGGGAGGGAAGTAGGAACTAGAAGGACCATAGTCCTTTGTGCTCTGCTCGCTGCCTCTGATTGAGAATGATGAAAATAGCAGACACGGACATTGGAAGCAGGTGAGGACGGTAGGGATGGGTACAATAACTGGTACTAGTAGAGGGTCGAAGTAACAACTACACCACACACAAGGTACTTTGAGTTGATTTTTAATGGTGCAGTAATATTGGGTTACTGTCAAATTGAAAATCAATAATCGTTGATACAGAATCATTAATAATCACATTGTGCAATTGGACAAACTAACCATTCCTAACTGCAAAAAAAACTAAAAAGGCTAGTTTTTGTACACAGAAAATACACAAGAGGAATTGATTAGGGAATCAGAAAATCAGATCAATAAGCAGAATCAATAATTACACTGACATCAATAAAATCTTAGCAGTATTCATCCCAAGAGGACCGAGACAGGTTTTGTAGATGGTTGCTGGAGTGGATTATAAATGTAATTCGTTGAAGTATTTCAGATTCCTTGTGTCAAGAAAGGAGAGAGGAGAAACCGTGATAGACAAATAAAATTGAGTATGCAGACACTGAAACTGTGGTGACCTTCACGTCATGGAATATGTGAGGCCACTCAGGAAATCACCCCTATTGTTCCTTTTTATATGCATCGTACTGAAATATGTACAAAGCTCAGAGGTTTGTCTTCTCAGCTCCCAAACAAGCAGAGGAATCATTTTTCCTCACGCCTGACTCTGGCCTATTAATGAAAGTTAAGAGCAAGGAAAAAGATGGAAACAAAGTTGAAAGTGCAGAGAATTTGAACAGCATTCTTAAACCCTGAGTTGTGCACTGATGTAAATACGTATAAAAGACATCTTGGTGTTTTATGGGTACAATTAAAGAGACAATGAGGTGTGAGCTGATGGGCTTTGCTGCAGATGGAGTGTCAGGGGTGCAGGGTCAGGATGGAGGTCAGGCTGAGCTAATTGAGGCTGTGAGGGAGGACGCTTCAGGACAAAGCTCTGCCCTTTTTTGATGAAATTCTCCAAAAAAATAAAAAAAGAGTTCCTCCTCTTCTCCTTATTGAGCATTTTTTGAGAACTGATTCATGAAGTGAACCGGTATAACAGGTTTAATCTTTCTGTGAGGAAACTCTGGCCCCTGCTGCTCTCTGGTCTCACTTTTACACTTTATAGTCTATCCAAGACCTAATCTGTCTAGCTCTGATGCTGACCTTTTCAAGAAGAGAAGCAGCCAGTCCTCAGGAGTGCATCTATGGGTAAAAAGTGATGTGAAATATAGCAACTTTGGAGACTGTAAGGGCTCAGTCTAGGTACCACGTTCTGTATTGCTTGTGTCTTAAACAGTTGATTTGTGTCCTGTAGTGTGTATTAGCTCCACACAAACACCTGAAATAGTCCACCAAGTGTTTTTCAGCTCTCTGCAGCTCCACAGCAGTACAGTTCAATACCAAACAAAGTGTTTCTGCTGTGGTGTAAATCGTCAAGCTCCCACCTCCTGTCAAGCCTCACTGCAGCACAGGGCAGAAGTGAACTAGAAATTTAATGATGATTAATCTAATACTCTCACTTGTCTGTTTCTTTTAACACCCGTCTACTGATTTGTGTTCAGTCTCCTCTGACAACACAATGAGAAAACTGCCCAGTTTGTAACGACAGGGTTCACTGATTCATACCACAGCTCTTAAAGACATGATGACTCTTACTCTTGTACAGTCTGAGCGTTAGGTTACGTGCCCTGGTGCAACAGACGGATGCAGACTCATCAGCCAATATTTGGCTGTTCATGAGCGTCTGGGGCTTGTTTTGGTGGGTTCAGCTGTTTCAGAGTTTGGAATCAGCACAGAGACCAACAGCAACACTCAATCACAAGTGATGTAATGATGGCACCCCAGAAGTGACACGACATGATTGTCATGCCATGATTGACATGAAACGATTGACATGACACGATTGACATGCCATGATTGACATGCCACAATTGACATGCCACGATTGACGTGCCACGATTGACGTGCCACGATTGACGTGCCACGATTGACATGAAACGATTGACGTGCCACGATTGACACGCCACGATTGACATGCCACGATTGACGTGCCACGATTGACGTGCCACGATTGACACGCCACGATTGACATGCCACGATTGACGTGCCACGATTGACATGCCACGATTGACGTGCCACGATTGACGTGCCACGATTGACATGCCACGATTGACATGCTGGTGCTGGAATCACAGTGAGACTTTTTGGAAGTTGTGATTGGTCTGCAGTTGAACCTGAAACTGTAGAAACAGTTACTGTACTGCCTTCTTGACCTCAGTGTACTGTGGTTTCTGTTTCTTTGGCAGCAAAAGTATTTTTTTTTTGACAGGATGTGAAAAATACTTTAGCTGGATTTTAAAGTCTGCCAGGATTGCAGGAGCGTTGCCCTTTAGTGGAATGACAGCAGATGACAATGACGTCTAGAAGAAATATCGTCAAATAGAAAATTATTGTCAGATATTTCTTGTCAGGCTGCCCTGGTATCAACTGTGTGTGAAACACTGATGGGGCATCCTCAGCTGTGTGATATCAACAACTGCTAACATGTCTGTGCACCTCTATTCAACTCCTAACAAAGGGGGTGTAATAGACACAAGAGACATGGCCCCCTCTTCTTTTTACTCAGGGTGTCATTTTTCATTTTTAATGAAAACAGACTGGGCAGTGGACAGAAAGTGTGCTAACATGACAGTGGTAGGTTTGTGTGTTTCTTCTTTTTTTGAATGGGGAACACAGCCCAAAGCCCCCTGAGGAGCAGAGTAGAGTGAGTGTTGAATATGTGAGTTGAAAATCAGCTGATGCGTCATGATGTGCTCAGACGAAGCTTTTCTACCCAGACACACGCAGCGTAAAGGGTTATTGCTAATTCTTGAGCTTAGTCGGCTCAGACAAATCTGATGAAAACTGTCACTTTTGAAGATTTAACTTCCTTGTTGTCTTTCTGGTACTGCTGTGTCTGGATGTACGATTTTCAGACAGCTGGAGGATGAATCTGCAGATATTTGGACATCAAGCCTCGACTGCAGCAATGCATCAGTGTCATTATTTCTGTTTTCAATGATCAATAACCAGCAGTTGAAATAAAAAAGTGAAGGTTAGTGATGTCTCATCAATAGGGGAACACAGGCTCACATTCAGACCTGTGGTTCGCTCTGTGGACACCTGCAGGAGAGACACAGAAACACTGTCCTGCATAAATGTGGAAATGCCTCAAATGAGCTGGAAACCAAACCAGGGCTGCAACTAAAGATTATTTTAGTAGTTAATAAGTGTAAAGATTATTTTGACAATGAATCAGAAAATGTAAAAACCCCTTTTCTCCGTAGCAGTTGTATTTAGTAATGGAAGACTACTAAGAAAAAATAGCTTTCGAATAGCAAAATTACAAACTATTGTCAACAGTTTGGGTAGAATAATCAAAAACATACTGATATAACATTAGATTATGAGCTCAGTGGGCCAAAAAGGCAATAAAATAAAAATGTGTCCTCAGTCTTTTCACTTCCAGGTCAATCAGGATTCCCTTCTTCACTAACGCTGTAGCAGCTAAAGCTAAAGCTAACGTTAGTTTAATGAACGTCTCTGGGGTTGACAAACGGGATAAGTCTATAAAAAGACAAGACAAGTCCCAAGAGACCTTCCATGCATTTCACAGAATATAAGAGGAGCAGGTGTTGGATTTTGTAGTGCCATTGAGCTCCACACTTACTCACCCAACGTTTTTACATTTCAGGTGCTGTATCGCTGCTGTCGTACTGCCATTCTGGGAGAAGTTGTTTTTGCAAATTTTGCAGTTACCAAGCTGTGAACTTTAACTCAGTGTGAAATTTTCCCAAACTTTGGAAATTTTCAGATGAACAGCCCTCTACATCTGTACCACTTTTCATTTGTCCCCCCCATCTATCAGCTCTGCTTCATCTCCACCAGGTTCATCTGTTCATGTGACATACGCAATCCATACTCCAGTCCACCAGGTAACAATATTCCACCTTCAGCTGGTGGCCAACCACCAAATAATCCAACAAAAAGGAAGGAGACGCATACACTGAAGATGAAGTGATACATTTCCCACCAATTATGAACATTGCCAACTCTTTATCCTTATCAATAACTTAGAGTGTTGTTGCAGCCCTAAACCAAACCCAGGTGAACAATAACAACGTTTAACAGTAATACAAGATTTATGAGACTTGTTCCATCGGTTTTTTTAGCTATTTCACTGGGATTTGAATATCTTTTGATTCCAGTTGCTCACAGAAATGGAAATGTTCACACTTCACTTGTGTTCATTTAGAATCCTGTTAACCAATAATGATCAGATATCTAGTTCCAGTTGTTGGCAAGAATTGATAAGCAGCTGTTAAACCAAAAGCTTCTCTAGTTTAGACTATTTTCTCTGGATAATCACAAAAACATAAGTGATATTTATTATCCAGGATACTTAAACACATTAGGAAGTGGATCTTTGAGTGGCTGTTCCTTCACAAAGTGTTCCAGGACAGCGTTGCAGATAGAGACGGAGCTCATCAGAGCTGTCAGCTCCCCCCAACACACTCACACACACTGTTCCAGCAGTGCTTGGTTAATAATAAATGACCTCAGTGTGACTCAGGAAAGAAACTGTAACATGCTGCCTCTCTGTCCATGGTGCTGCTCTCTCTTTTGCTCTTTTCTCTCTCTTTCTGTCTCTTATACTCTCTCTCTCTCTCTCATCTTCGGCCTCCTGTTTCTCTATCCCTCCTTGTGTCCAGAGTCCTGCTGCTGGACATGCTGTGGTGTTTTTACAAAGACCAGAGTCACCGATATCCTCTCTCACATAGTGGGTGTCAGAGTGGTGAAACAGTTTGTTATGGTGCAGGGTTATTTGTGCTTTGAAATGAAGCTTAAAGGGCTGTTTTTGACAACTGAGGTACATGAAGCAGACAAAAGAAAGTGGGGCCTCAGCCAGTGTTGCTGTTCTTGATATCTGAGTTGATGCAGGAACATTTTTGGAGTAGGTTTTTGTTCCTCATGGCTGTTATACACTCAACATACAGCACTCTGTGTTGCTTAGTGAAGCAAACAAAGTTTTTTGGGTTGTCAGTACATACTTGACTTGGAAGAAATTCATACCTGACAACACTCACGATTTCTTGGGAATTCTCCTGCTTTTTAGCCTCTTGTCTCACTGAACTCCCAATTTGTAATTTCTCTTAATTTTCTACAGACTTTTCAAATTGACACCAATTAAACCTGTGTCCTAAACCTCAGCATCATCATTTATTTGCCGGCATATACAATCCATTTGTCCAATCCAAAAACAGAAAAAAATGTTTTAAACATCAGTGGTGATGGGTGATGACTAGCCAATCACAATGCACCGAGTGTGCATGTGACTTTGTGTGTTGTTGATAGCAAATGGGAGGCGCTATCCTGCTACGATAGCAGCTGTAACACGGAGAGAGAATGATTCTATATCTGCAGCATATCTCATTTACCTGCAGGAAGTCAGGTGTCTTTTCAAAATGTGCGAAAACAAGTGAGTTTCTCTCAAACGATGCCTGATGCACTGAGCCACCGAGGAAGAGACGAGTTTGGAATCTGTTTGTAAACAGAGAAACATAACCTATCGAAAATTTCTGCATACCTCACCTTTACCCTCAAGATTTTGCTGTGACCTTATGTCCTAAACTTTTAAAATGCATCTTTTTGTAATATCCTGCTTTTTCTTTTCCTGTCTGTAAGGAGGCTGGTTCTGGAGGCGAGGCCAAAGGACCAGACTCAATGAGTTTCCAGCGAAATGTCCGAGAAGTCAGGGCAGAGCACCAAGGCAAAGGATGGCAAAACAAAGTATGCGACCCTTAGCCTCTTCAACACCTACAAGGGCAAATCTCTGGAAACCCAGAAAACTGCAGGTGAGCCCCCACTGCCCTCACCTGTCTCCCTGTACGTGTGGTGTCTAACGTGTGAGCTGTTTGCCATAGCTCTCCTTAGTGTACTGATCTTTGAGAGTGGTCAGTGTTTAACTCTTCTGCTTTTGTCATCCCAGTGGCTGCCAGACATGGGCTCCAGAGTTTGGGCAAAGTTGCTGCCAGCAGGCGCATGCCCCCTCCGGCCAACCTGCCCAGCCTGAAAGCAGAGAACAAGGGAAACGACCCGAACGTCAACATCGTCCCCAAAGACGGAAGTGGCTGGGCATCTAGACCTGAGGCTGGAGACGAGAGGTACATCTAGGGCTGGGGGATATATCGACTATACTCGATATATTGCGGGTTGTTCCACGTGGGATGTATAAAATGACTATATTGCGACCATCGAGTATAAATTGCCTAGTAAATGTTTTGAGACGTCAGTCTGTAATTTTCTTCGCAGTTGCGTTTCTTTCACTCTCTGCTGCTGCTTCTCACACTAAACATCTCACTCCCCCGCCCATCCAGAAAACTCACCTGCACATGCGTGTTTCTGTATTGGGAGACGAGAGAAAAGACGCTGCTTTGCCACCTGTGTGATCCTCACCTGATTATCTCCCAGCTCTTCACCACAAAGAAGAGAAACAAACGCCACGCGTACTTAAAGTCGGTTTCATTCTGAATGAGCTTCATTTGGCGTTATTTACCGCTGAATACCAAAAAAATGCAAGCTGAGATGTTTTTAGAAAAAGTTTTGCAGCGTCACCACAAACGTACACAAAGGTCTAATAACGCTCTAAAAATAAAACTCTGAGCTGTTCAGTAAACAGAGGAAGGGGGAGAGTCCTCTAACTGTTGTGTTGCACATTAAAGATTCCCACAGACGTTTCACGGAGCATTCATTCACGCGTCTCGGTTTATTGCCCAACTAACTTCCTGTTATGAACCTGCGTGTCCTTCAAAATAAGAGCATACTGTAAAACTAACATTATCACAAAAATTCAGTGAGAGCCCAGGCTCAGAGACAGAAGTCACTAACAGAGTCCTTTCAGCTCCACAAACAGTAACAAGAAGCTGATTTATGGAAATAAAAGTTAGATTAAGTCATCCCCAGTTTCAGTTCAAGTTATTTTCAATTTTTTTCAATCTTCATTGTTTTAAGTTTAGAAATCTATTGCGAAAGTCATGTGAAACATTCAACCAGATAAATAAATCAGAAGGAAATCTTTTTCTGGAATTGAAATATGTAAGTATATAAAGTGTGTTTTGGAGTGAACGGTTTATTAAACTTGACCTGATTTTGATACTGGGGTCATTTCATTAATTAAATGGTTGAATTGAACATTTAATAAAGTGATTCACAGGAGAAATCAAAATATCGAGATATATATCGTGTATCAAGATAAAGCAAAAAATATCGAGGTATTGATTTTAGGCCATATCGTGCAGCCCTAGGTAAATCTAACATGTCCTGCATGAAAAAGTCACAACAAACACTACAGACCGTTCAAGGTCCCGTCCTAGCATTAACGACAGACAGAATGATTTCTGTGATCTCAAGCCAGAGGAGACCCTGAACAGGGTTTGACGTCATGAATGCTATTTGAAACTGTCCTATTATGGGATCCACAGGCAACAGGAGACTCCTCCACCCCAGAACAAACCTGTGGTTCTCCAGTCCCAGGAGCAGACTGTCGGGGTCAGTCGCTCTTGGGCCAACAGCAAGCAGACTCTGCTGGACGGTAAATACTCTCCACACACAGTCTTCCACCTTATCTAGTTTATAGTGAAAGGGGCTGACACCAACCAGAGCACTTCTTATCTACTGTCAAACAAAAAGACCCAGTAGGTCTTCATACAGAACAACAAGCTGAGCTAATGTTAGCAGCAGCTTGGCTCCCAGCAGCTCCACTTCGACTGGATCCTCAGAGGAATGTTGGAGAATCCTAGATTTCATTCTGTAGCTGCTTCTCAGAAATGTGCAATGGCTGACTCAAATGTATTTAAGTTTAACTGATTTTATCAGAGACGTGTCTGAACATTTTCAAACTTGCAGCACTTTCAAATTAAACATTTTGAGAATTTTTTAGTCAATTCTTTTGTGGGTCCTAGTTGAGACTCAGAGAGATCCAGAAAGCAGCCAGCCCTCAGCTCTCCACTTTTCAAAGCTTCTCTGATTCCCAGTGTTTTATTCTGCCGTTGTTCAGCACTCATTATGTCTTGTATGGTGCAGGAGCTCCTCGTGTGAGCAGCCACTTTCATCAGGAGTTTCCCAGCCTGCAGGCTGCAGGTGAGGCAGAGAAAGGGGACGGCCAGGAAGAGGAGCCTTATGGCCCAGGACCTAGCCTCAGACCACAGAGTAAGCCTCAGCCAGGCACATGAACTTGTTTCAGCATGTACTGATTGGCTGCCTTCCACCTGTTCCTTGTACATTAGGACTCATCTGATCATCTCTTTTTATGATGCTGTGTTAGATGTTGGCAGTTGGCGCGAGGGTGGAGGCAGGAATTTGAACACTGCATCCAGCCCCCCAGAGATGGACTGCAGGGCTGGGGAAGAGGGCACTGGTCTGGGTACCTCGACCCCACCAGGGGAGAACGATGATCCAGGGCGGGCTGTAACCGCTGATGGTCAGAGGGAGAAGAGAGAGGCCAGGGACAGGCTGACCCCCTCTGGACCCCCCCAGCCCAAACTCAACGGTGGGCAGCAGCCTTCAGGGGGGGTACCCACACACTTTGACCCAGCTTTCAGGAGCATGATGCCACCCTACGTAAGGACCAGTTAAGCAAACCAGTACACCAGTATAAAACCAGCATGTAGGCGTGGTCTTCCATACGCCTGTGATCACTTCTGTTTGTGTTTGTAGATGTTTCATGCATATCCTCAGATGACTTTTGGCCCTGGGCAAGGAAACGTCAGATACCCTGTACCACAAGAAGGAGCCAAGTGAGTTCATCTTTCGGGCTCAACATTGAAAATGAATCAAAGATCCATTATTGATTTTTGTCCCATTTTATCATTTTATGAAATCCTTGAAGCTTGAGTGGAGAAACTCAAATTCTCTCTTGTCAGTAAAGAAATAGTAACTCTGTTCAGCTCCCAGGATACTGTGAAATAAACAGCCAGTGGCTACATGAGGATTTTCCCTTTACAAGTGTCTTGTAAAAGACCATTTTTGACATGAGTACTCAATAATCAATTAAGCTTGTCTCTGCTTTTGTCGGATTGAACTTATTACTAATTGTTTGATACATATGCTCTGCTAAGTCAATGCAAGTCTCATAAAAGTCTTCCTGTCAAAACGCTCTTTAGAACTTATTGAAGTAAGAGAAATCCTGTGTTTTAGTGTTATGCAAAAACCAAGCAGATGTCAGAGTGGGGCACAAAATATTGAACATATGTGAACTTTCCTGTCTCTGTCTCTGCTGGGTGTTTAGGGGTCCTCGTTCAGGACGACCCCAGCAGGCTCCCCCTCAGTCGTGGCTCCAGGACCCTGACAGACCTTCCATTGTCAGCGCGACTGAACTGAAAGAGCTTGACAACTTGGACACGGACGCAGATGAGGGCTGGGCAGGTTGGTATCTTTACCTTTCATCATGAATTTTAGCACTGGAGCAATCAGCGGAATATCAATCATCCTGAATCTTCCGGAACAGGAGCTCAAATGGAGGTGGACTACACTGAAAAGCTCAACTTCAGCGACGATGAGGAGAACCAAGCTGCTAAAGAAAAACGAGAAAACTGGTGAGAACTGGGAGTTAAGATTCTGCCTTATGTCTGTGCTTCTCTGGCCTATGGCTGTGCGTTGCTTCACTAAAAGAAAGTGAGTTGGAGCCATAGAGTGCTATTTCACAGTGTTCGAAGTATGTCAAACTGTCAGTGTTTGATTTTAAATTTTTTTCTTAAGGTTGCTGCTAATTAACAGTTTAACAATGAACATTTGGCAGCAAAGAGCAGGACATGATGCTCACGCTGGTGGTTTTCTATCTCTGAAATAAGTGAAAACCTTTGGAGTAGATATTTATATCCCAGACAGGCACAACACCAAGCCTTTGAACACTCACTGGCAAGTCCTGAAAGGTGAAATGATTTGTTCAGTGAAAGTGATCATGAAGGAAAGTTTGTGAATGTGCAGCGATTGATGGTTTTAAACTCTTCTGTGTTTTCCAGGGAGTGGATGGGTAAAGTGGAGCGAATGAGACCTCGTCCTCCAGACGGTCAGGAGGTCTGGAAGGAGGGCTCTGAGGACCTTGGGGCTGGGAAATCCTCCTGGGCAGATGGTGTCGATCACAGGGCATCGTCACCTGGCAGTATAGGGCAGTACAACAAATCAGCTGCTCCACCGGACTTCCAGGTAGAGTACTCAGCACCACATCATTTCACTTTACAAGCAGAGCATTGAGCCTGAACTCATTTCTGTCTTCCAGGCTGGCAGCCGTCCTGTTGGAGGTGGAGCTGCTCGTGGTGGTAAACCACAGGCTGCTACAGCGCCTGCTGCTGCTGAAGAAGACACTGAGGCCTGGAGGCAGAAACGCAAGAAGCCTGTAGAGGTTTCTGAAGCTGTGGAACGAGCAAGACGTAGGAGAGAGGAAGAGGAGCGGAGGATGGAGGAACAGCGGCTCGCTGCTTGTGCTGAAAAACTCAAACGTCTGAATGAAAAACACAGAACGCCAGCTGAGGGCAAACCTGCCCTGGCACAGAGCACCGCTGACGATGTAGGAGCTGTTCATGAGGACTCTTCCTCACCAGCTCCACCTCCTGCATCAAGCCCTGGACCCTCAGTTCCAGCATCACAATCACAGGCCTCCATTATGCCAGCTCCTCTTCCTGAGAGGGTGGAGCGAGAGAGAGGAGAGCCGAGTGTAGAGGAGGAGGAGGTTCACCTGCCTCCTCAACCCAGCCCCCCCATCCACAGACCTGTGACCGGTGCCCCAGAGCCTCAGAGCGAGGGGGAGGGCTCTATGAGTGAGCTGGGCTCCCTGATAGAGGAGAACCAGACCACAGTGCCTATCAGAGACTACTTCAACATGGAGGACAGCAGAGGTGAGCCGGCTCAGAGAATTAGAGTCACGATTGTCACTGCCTCTGTTCGAGCCACTGGTAATGCTTCTCTTGTTGTTGTTTCCCCCAAAGTGGATGAGCCCCACCTGTCTTTGCCTCACATGGACACCCCCGGTGGAGAGGACGTCCCTGTGGCTCCCCCACAGCTGGAAGGAGAAGCAGCAGCAGCAATGCGCCCTTCTCTCACCTCAGGATACTCCAAACAGTTCCAGAAGTCTCTCCCCCCTCGTTTCCTCAGACAGCAGGTGAGACTGTCTACTGGTTCAGTCAGAAAGCAGGATCCATCAGGGACTAGTCAGCTACTTTGTTTACTGTCAACCAAAAGACCAGGATCCAAGGCTAAACCTTTGTCAAGTTCCAGTCCTGTATCACAGCAAAAGCACCCTGTGCATTGAGAAATGAATGTGTAGTTATTGAGTCTAGAGTGATCTGTCTGAGTTGATGTCCCTTAATGGTCCTCCAGGAGCAGATGAAGCAGCAACAGTGGCAGCAGCAGCAGCAGCAGCAGAGTGGAGGCTCCATGTCCCCATCAGGTGGTGGAGGAGTTCCTGCCTCCCAGCAGCAGCAGCAGCAGCAGCAGCAGCAACAACACCGCTCCATGTACCAGCCCATGGGCCCCCACCACCAGCACCTGGCCTCCATGGGGTTCGACCCTCGCTGGCTCATGATGCAGTCCTACATGGACCCTCGTATGATGTCAGCACGCCCCCCTATGGACATGCCAACCAATATCCACCCAGGTAAGAGGTCATGTAGAATGAAGCTGGGATGTGTTGTTCTTGTCGTGATGGTTTGACCCTGAGTGAACGGTCCTGAGTTTTTCCTCTGTGGGTTCCTCTGCAGGGAGGATGCCTCCAAAGCAGATTGTGCGCAGAGAGCCAGGTGATAACTCAAGCTCCAGCTCTGATTCCTTTGACCACCTGACCCGACCAATACGAGACCACGGCCTGTCCTCAGACTCCCGGATGGTGTGGGGCTCAGACCCCTACCCACAGTCTGAGCCGCTACCATCTGTGACTCCCCCCAAAGGACGGGATGATAACAAGGAGGCCAGGTAAGAAAATCTGAGATCACTTCAGTACAGAACAAGCTCTGATCTTCTCCACATGAACCAATGTTTTACTTTTTACAGGATGGACTCTGGGCTGGACCTGGACAGGGGTCTCCCCCCCATGTATGCCCAGGACCACAGTGCATTGGACTCCCATAAAAATAACTTCTTCCAGGACCCCGCCGAGACCCTTTCAGCTTTCACCCAGGGCACAGAAAGCACAGCAGGACCCCTGGACAGAGTCCCTGTCAGCTCAGCCTTTGACCCCGAGGAGCCTGGCCTCCCCAGTGGGGAGGAGGTTGAAGCTCTGGGACAAGCAATGCTCCAGAGGAGCATCTCTCAGGGCTCCAGCCACTCCTTGAAGCTGGACGAGCCCCGGTTTGAGGGTCTCCCCCTAGGGACAAAAACCCTTGAGCTCCAGGACACAGAGAGGGCTGAGGATAAGCCCCAGACTGAACTGTACCCCCAGGCAGCAGTAAGCAGTAACAGGGCTACACCTCCTGCTGATGGATTACACAAACAAGAGAAGCTGCCTCTGCCAGCACCAAACAAGCAGAAAGCTGAGCTGCGTTGGGGTGGCAGATCAGGGGCCGGGCGCAGAGAAGGACCAGGAGGAGAGAGGCCTGTTCGCAGGTCTGGACCCATCAAGAAGCCTGTCCTGAGGGACATGAAGGAAGAGAGGGAGCAAAGAGAGGAGAGGGAGAAGCGTCACGAAAGAGGTGATAGAGGAGACCGGCCCAAGAAGGAGCAGTCATTTAAAGCTCCTTCTGCAGCCGCTGCTGTGTCAGAGGGCTCCAGACCTCAGGGGGAGGGCAAGAGAGAGGCTGCTGAGGCTGAGGAAACACCCAGTGGGCATCAGAGAGCCAGAGACTCTCAGCCTTCTTCTGGAGTCCCCACCTCATCCTCCCAGGAGGAGAAAACAGACAAACTACCTAGCAATGACAAACATCCAGAACCCAAACTGCCCTCCAGGAAAGAGTCCAATCTGCCTCCACGAGGCTACCGTCGAGAAGAGAGGGAGAGAGAGAGGGACCGGGACAGAGACAGAGACAGAGAGAGGGAGAGGGAGAAGGATCTGGACAAAGACAGAGACTGGCCTGGAGACTCAAATTTCAAAGGGCGAGGTCGTGGGGAGTACTACTCCAGAGGGCGCAGCTACAGGGGAACGTACAGCGGCAGGGGCAGGGGGAGTCGTGGTCGAAGCCGGGCAGAGTACCCTTACAGGGAGCCCCGGTCTCGCTCTGATTTACCGTCTGCAGGGGGCGCTGCAGCTTTTAGAAACAGAGAAGAGAGCGAGACACGCAGTGAGAGCTCAGACTTTGAGGTTATTCCTAAACGCAGGAGGAGACGAGGTTCAGACACCGACTCTGAGAGTGAGGGTGGGAGGGAGTCTGCCAGTGATACCGGACCCTCTGACAGGGAGCCCAGCACCAAACCAAGCCGTCCATTGAGACGAGAGCTCCCTGGGGAGGCTCGCTCTGGGCCCCACAAACCAGGTTTTGGACCTCCTCACATGGGAGAGAAGCTTGGAATCAGGGGGGATGATGACGGCAGGCCAAAGCCTGGGTTCCTCCCTAAAGGGGAGCCCTCGAGAAGAGGAAGAGGAGGACTGTACAGCAGGAGAGGAGGAGCTAGGGAACGCGGTGGCCCCCGCTCAGCGCCTCTTAGGCGGCCCCCCAGAGAATCCTCTTCTCAGTGGCCTTCCAAACCCATGGAGACATTCAGACCTGAGGATGCAGAGTCCGGCACAAGATATGACAATCACCCAGCCGACCGTCGACCTCCCAAACCTGATGGAAAGAAATTTGGGGAGGGGGCTCCTCAGAGTAGTAGAGAAAGGCCTCGTCGATCCAGACCAGCGCGGCCTCCCAGGCAAGACAAACCCCCTCGCTTTAGACGCTTGAAAGAGCGTGAGGCTGCAGTATTAGCTAGTGGGGAAACAGCTCCAAGTCCCCCTGTCCCCCTTCTCCCAGTGCCTGCTGCTGCTGTCCTCCCCGGCTCCACCCCTGCCCAAGTCTCCCCGTCCCCCACCCTGTCCAGAGCTCCAGGGACCCCTGTAACTGTGCCTGCAGACGTGGCAGCCTCCATGCCTGCCCCTGACCTGCCCTCTCCTGTAGAGGCCTCCCTGCCTGAGTCCAGCAGCCCCCCCATCACCGCTGTAGGGACCAAGTCCCCCGACCTGTCCAATCAGAACTCCTCAGATCAGGCCAACGAGGAGTGGGAAACCGCCTCGGAGAGCAGCGACTTCAACGAGAGGAGAGAGAGGGAGGAGAGGAAAGGAGCACAGGAGGCTGATAAGGAAGCTGCCTCTGCCACTGCCCCTCCACCTGCACCCCCCCAGGGCTCCTTGACCCCCAATAAGAGCCCCCCTGAAGGAGGGGTGACCCCAAAACGGGATGGAGCTCCCGCAGCCAAGAGGAGCTTCTCAAGCCAGAGGCCAACAGAGAGACAAAACCGAAGAGGAAACAGTGGAGCCAAGCCAGGCCGCAGCTACACAGGGGGGAAGGGAGAGAGGAGGGGCGGGGCCAAAGCTGGCCGCAAAGGGTGAGTCCTAACAATCAGGCTTTGTCTTTTTGTGAGGATTTAACTGTCTGCTCACACTATAGCAGACAGTGTAGTAGGAGTCAACTTTGTGTTAGTGCAGCTTCATTCAGACAGTGAAGACCTGTTGCTTAGATTTGCTGAAGAGCAGAAGCTACAGGTTTCAGTGAAGTGAAGCGTGCAGACAGATTTGGACAAGTATGATTATGGGACTCTGATAGACCCCACTGTTTGACCATCTGATGCAGGACAAAAAGTTCTTTGAATGCCCCCAACCTTCTTCCTTTTCTTTTACTTGCCCAAGACTCTAAGATGTCAAAAAGCGAAAGATATTTGTTCTGATGTAGCAAATTTAATTGTTTATAGTCATTTTGATGTCTCAGGTTCCTGTGTGCACTCACTTTTTGTCTCTGACATGGTTATGTGTATTCTCAGCCCTGCAGCTCAGCAGAACTCAGATGCAACACAATCAGCAGCTGGAGGCCCAGCTCAGAGGTCTGCTAAAGATCAGCCGGCTCGCCGCAAAGACGAGGCCAAACAGGCTGCCAAGAAACCCAAAGAGAACGCACTGTCCCAGTTCGATCTCAACAATTATGCCAGTAAGTAAACACACTTCAGCGACTCCTCTTTCACTCAGGAACCTCTGGACTTAATGTAATCTTGCCTTCACAGGTGTTGTGATCATTGATGATCACCCTGAGGTCACCACCACAGAGGACCTTCAGTCCAGCACCAATGATGACGGTTTTACAGAAGTTGTTTCACGCAAGCAACAGAAACGGCTGCAGGATGAAGAGAAGAGGAAAAAGGAAGAGCAGACAACTCAGGTGAGAAATGTGATAAGTCACAGCTTGATAAGATAAGGAACAGATTTTTTTTTTCCTTATTAGTTTGTTATGAACAGAAACAGTATTTTAAATCTGTTGGTTTTGGGCTCCACCCCAAAATTTACTTTCTCAAAACCAGTTAGAATCAAAAACTTGAGTTCCTGAACCTTTAATATGATTCCATGTCAAGCACTGTTGAAAGTTGTAACATTAAGACTTTTTAATAGGCTGTTATTTCTCACATCAAACATTACAATTAATTGTTTTGTACACTTAATTGTTTGCGTATGTCAGCATTAATCAGCAGATTTGGCAAAAGACCAAATTACTATTTGTATCACCCTGGAAAACTACAGTGGTCTTGCCTGTGTGACTGAAATTTCCTCTGCCTCTTGTGTATACTTTGAGCCACCTTGTACAGTTTGACCAAAGGTTTTAAAAAATATTTCATATTTATAAAAATTGCTGTTCTTATTATTTATAGTTATATTTTTATAATGTATTTTTACTGAATTTGCTCTACTCTGCCAGGAGGCTGGCACAGTTTTGCTAGGGCATGGGGCAGCAGCACAGGAAGTGGATGCAATTGGTCTACATGAGCAGTATGACAGACACTCCAAGAACCAAAAAGAAACTTGTGAACTGGTTACCATTGTTTTTAATGTTCTGGTTTAGCTTCAGGTCATTAAAAGTTCAAAAGTTCCTGGTTTCATTTTCATTCCACGGTTCAACTGGTTCTGCTGTTGATACAGTTATGTCAGATTTTTCCATTCATCCACCCATCCACCCATGCACTACCTTGGCATGGTTTGCCTCTACTCCCTGACATCTTTGTCGAACTATTTGATGTGCTGAATCTTTGGCCTCCTTCAAAAGGCCCCTGAAAACATGTCTGTTTGGACGAGCTGTCCCTAGCTCATCCTCTAGTCTTTTGTTTTGGTTTTGACACATATGCATGACTTGTTTTAATGGTCTTTGTTTCATCCATGTGTTTGTGAGCACTTTGTAACTCAGTGTCTTAAAAGTGTTTGATTAAATAGATAAAACTGCATTAACAGGAGTAATCTGAAGCTAAAAGGCTTGAGCGCATCTTTGACTCAGAGCCTAATCTCTGTTAACTCACATCTCTTTGACAGAACTGGAGCAAAAAAGGTTCTGGTGAGAAGAGCAGAGGAGGAGGAGGAAAGCTGCCTCCAAGATTTGCTAAAAAGCAATCATCACAGCATCAGCAGCAGCAGCAACAGCAGCAACAGCAACAGCAGCAACAACAACAACAACAACAACAGCAACAGCAGCAGCAGCAACAACAACAGCAACAGCAGCAGCAGCAGGCAGCCCAGCCCCAGCCTCCTGTAACCTCCACCCCTCAAACCCAACAGCAGACACCCATCTCCACCCCCCAGCACCCTCACATGCCCCCCTCACAGCCAGCTCCAACCCCTCAGGCTCTGGATGGAACTGTGGCTCCCATGCCCTCCATCCCTCCTCCCACTGTGGACTTCACCTCCAAGAGCCTGCCCCCTGCCCCCACGCCTACACACAGCACTCTGGGTACAGAGCTGTGGGAGAACAAGGTGTCTGCAGCTGCTGCTCTGCCTGATGTCAAAAAACGTAAGTGTTTTTTTTTTTTTTTTTAAATGTTTGTCTAACTGTGGGGGGAGCAGCTGAAATGAAGATGATGATGATCATCTTAGAGTGAGGAGTTCAACTGAGGCAGGAAGTGTATGTTAATAGTTTAAAGCTTGTCTTTGGTTTTGTCACAGAGGGTAACTGTTGTGTAGCCTCAGCCTGGATGTGAGACTTTGACTTCTATGGGTAAAGTCTGCTGAATTGTCAAGCCTCTAGTTGAGTTTGTGTTGATTGTGTGATTTGTCTGTTTCAGTTGGTCCTATCAGCCCTCCTCAGCCTCCATCAGTGAGCGCCTGGAACAAACCTCTGACCTCCTTCACCGGCACAGTCTCCTCTGAGGTATGTTCAAGGCGGCCTGTTATTGTCAGTGAGGTAGTGCACGAAAAGATCAGAACCTAAATGTCTTGAAATATTAGGAAATTTTCTGGGTCAGCGTGTAAAAAGAAGCTTTGGACTGCGATTATTTAATGATGACTTAGAGCAGGACAGGAGCTAAACTTGTGGCATGCTGGGTTGGGTACCATGCTGAGTTTTCTGCCCTTTTGGTCACGGGCTCTTTTGTTGTTGTCTCAGGGTGTGAAGCCCGGGTCTGAGGCTGGTGCAGTGGATCTGGCCATAGACAGTATACAGTTTGGAGCTCCTTCATCTGCAGGCAGCACCGACAGTGATGGAGTCCCAGCGCTGCTGGAGAGTGGCTCTGAAAACAAACTACCTGCTCCCAAAGAACAGAGACAGAAACAACCTCGAGCTGGACCAATCAAAACTCAGAAGGTACAGATTAGTGTGAAGAATGTCGATCCCTTTTCCTTGAAGTTCAGCTGGTTTCTAAAGGTTTTAGTTTCTCCATCAGCTTCCTGAAATGGAACCTGTAGAAACCAAGGAGTACAAGCCGGGTCCCATTGGAAAGGAACGCTCTCTGAAGAACCGCAAGGCCAAAGATGCCCGAGGAGGAGAAGGAGAGGGGATGGAGGGGGGAGTCCCAGGAGGAGGTGTCAGCAGAACCACAGACTCCAGTCCTCCCACCAGCGACACCACAGTACCTGAGCTTGGCGGAGACATCGAAGGCATGATCACCGTCCCCTCAGCAGAGTACAACAGTAACTCCAAGGTGAGCACACGCTGTCACTGAAACCTCCCAGACTTCTGTTATTGTTGTATTCATCAGCTCTGGTTTCCTGTGAGTGTGTGTATTTCAACTTTCTTTGTTTCCCTCCCAGGAGTCTGTCACAGACTACACCACCCCCTCCTCTTCACTGGCTGACAGTGTTCCTACAGGAGGGAACAAGATGGAGGAGAGTCTGGTGGCAAATGTAAGCAGAGTCTTTCACAGTTTTCTAAAGCTCCCTCATCACCCATGAAGATAACACCTTTGTTTCAAGTTTGCATCATTTCAAGAAGAATTTTGTTGCATGTGTTTCAGGTGGCCCTCCCACACTCACTGCCCCTCCCTCGCAGAGAGACGCTGCAGCAGAGCTCCAGCCTCAGCACCGTCTCTCCTGCCACTGTGGACCTGACACTGAAGGTACTCAGGTCTTCTCTCTAGCAGTCCCCTCTCTGGAGTTTCACCAAATGTTGATTGAGCTTGTTTTTCTAAACTTGTTCTTTGTGTTTCCTCCTCAGATGGAATCTGCTCGGAAAGCATGGGAGAACTCCCCCAGTCTGGAGAAGAACTCTCCAGTCACCTCCTCTTCCTCCCCTATCACCTCATGTGCATCTTCCTACTCCACCTTTTCCTCGGCCTCCATGCCTCAGATCCCCGTGGCCTCAGTCACCCCCAGCACCTCTCTGTCAGGTACCAGTGTAAACTCTATAGCCTCATTTCCACCAGGCAGTCTGGTACGGATCAGTACAGTTTGGTATGGGTCAGATCGATAAAGCCTGATCCTGTTCGCATTTCCACAGCCAATCGTACCCTGCTTCATGGGCCGGATGTCGAGAGCCGCGTCAGCTACGTAACGCGTGACGTCACTACAGCGCTACACAGTGTACCCCGCGAATAAATACAACGAAAAAGAAATTTGCGGCATTGTAAACAAAGAGCAATGATGGAGGACATCTAGGACAACTCTTCTTCTTTGGGATCAGCTGTGGCTCTTTATTCCATAATGTAGTGAAGCTTTGTTTCAGGAAAAGACTGCGTGCGCGGTTGTGTGTTGTTCTTTATTACCACTGTCGCACAGGAAGTTACCGATCTTTTGACCAATCAAAGTACTGCAGTGATTATAGCCCCACCCCTTGGGGCCGGTTTGGAGCGGCTTGGCACCCTAACAGAAGGGTACTGAAAAGTGGAGGGGTACGGGTCGCTTATTAGGGGACCCGTCCCGGTTTTAGTCTATGGAAACGCCACAAAATGCCGTACCGAGATGAACCGAACCGATCCGCTTGGTGGAAACGAGGCTTAATCATACCCTCATACTTCAGGTTAGACAGACAAGTGATCTCACCATGTCATACTCCTCCTCCTGCAGGTTCTGGTACCTACACCACGTCTTCCCTCAGCACCAAGACCACCACAGCCTCTGACCCCCCTAACATCTGTAAGGTGAAGCCCCAGCAGCTGCAGGGTGGGGGTCTGTCCTCCAGCAGCAGCAGCAGCAGTAGCTTCTCGCAGTTGGGCTGTGTGCCCCCCCTGCTGCCCCAGCAGCAGCAGACCCCACAGGTGTACGTCTCCCAGTCTGCAGCAGGTAAGACAAACCCTAAAGACTCCATCCTGATCTCACTGACCCCAGTATGAGTCTGAAGTGTCACAGCAGCTCACTAGGTATTAAACCTCTTCTCTGTCCAGGTTCTGCAGCTCAGATTCCTGCCTTCTACATGGACACCAGTCACCTCTTCAGCACCCCCCACCCTCGCCTGGCCCCTCCCTCCCTTGCCCAGCAGCAGGGTTTCCAACCAGGCCTTTCACAGGTAAAATCCTGTGTTCGTCAATAAGTTTTAAGAGTAGAAGGCATGGATGAGATAAGAGGCTGAGTGTTTGTTCAGACTCTCCAGTTGTGAGCTGGGCTGAAGTGTCACAGGTGCTAAACTGTGACTGCAGTTTAACTTCTTTAACTCCAGTGAAGGGGAACTGAAGGCAAAACTCCTGGATTATAGAAGCAACTAATGATCAGAATACATCTGAAACTTGATCAGCAGAAATTATTTTAAATTTTCAGAATATGGGTATATTATTTGACTTAAATATGATATCAGAATTAGTTTTTCTAATTTGCATTTTAGTTTTCAACTTTAAAAAATGCAAAAAAAAATTTTAACTAAATTGGAATGAAGAGGAGAATGACATTTCCTTTGTTTTCAACAAGGCCCCAGCTTATTTTTATGATAATTTCAATAAAATTTCTTATTTTAAAAAGGCAATGATCAAAATGCTTTTTCATCATCTTCATTGTCAATTTGCATTATACCTTAACCCTTGGTGTATGGATAATGTACGACAATTTAAATATAAAGGCAAATGTCTTTCGCTTTTCATTTTCTAACTTGCAATGCTATTGGCCAGCACTTCTCGGAATGCTACACTTTCTGCTCCTGATCGCAGACGGACTTTTCCAAATCTCCTGCTGAAAATCAAAAGGCAAATTTCATATCAGTCTTTGTTTTAATTGAGTCAGAGAATGTGCATTTTTGAAGTTGAAAACTGAAATGTAAATGAGATAAATGAGTCATCATTTCAGTTTTTAAGTCAGATAATACATCCATATTCTGAAAATGAGAAGACATTTCTTTTGTCACATCTTCATTTGAATTCTGGTCACTAGTTGCTCCAGTCCTGGATGGCACTGGTGGTTGTTTTGTTTACCAATAAGGTAATCATGTATCATATGGTTACCTTATTGGGCCAGAAGTCTCACGAATTCTAGCAGCACTTTCAGAGTTGACAAAGAGATGGTCTGGATTTCCAGGTGAGGTCTCCTAATGAATCAGTCGTCCACAGATTTATTGTTCCTTTCTTGAACTATTATTACCCATTTTATTTTGGTGTGGATGGCTCAGCTCTGTATCACTTACAGCTGGTTGAAAATGCAGTTACACAGGAACAGTCCATCTCTAATATCAGAGCTGGGCTTTAGATGCTCTCCCAGGTGTTAACAGGCTGCAGTGCTCAGATCAAAAGCTCTTGGCTGTTTGACACCACATCCTTATTTTTCCACCCCCTTCACTCCATCAGCTGCAGTGTCCTGTCACAAAGACACAAATAATCTGAATAATCTTCCGTAGTAAATGACTTTGACTGAAGTTAGATACTCCTACTAAATGCTCAAGTGTGGTTTCCTGAATCTTTCTCTTTGATTCTGTCAGATGTTCTAAAAGTACCGAAAAGTTCTAAATATCTTCCAGAAGTGTCAGAGAAAGGCCTCATGGTAGAACTTAATTTCAAACACTGGCTGAATGTGACACCCCACACCTTTATGTTTCTGCCCACACAGCCTACAGCAGTGCAGCAGATCCCCATCCCCATCTACGCCCCCCTGCAGGGTCAACCCCAGCACCAACACACACACCAGGCTCAGCTGGGACTCAGCACAGGTCCCCCAGTGTCCCAGCCTCAAGACCTGTTCAGCTCCTCTCTGCAGCCCTACAGGTAACATGCAGTCACTGATGCTCTGTGCTCTGCAGTGTCAGGTCCCCTGTCCCTCCCCTGACTCTCTCCTCTGCCCCCCCCAGGTCCCAGCAGGCCTTCATGCAGAGCAGCCTCTCCCAGCCCTCCATGATGCTGTCAGGACCCTCGCTGCACAGTTACCCCGGCGTGCAGGCACCCGAGCTGGGCAAGCCTCAGTCCAACCTGGCCTATCAGCAGCCCTCCTCCACCCAGCACATCCCCATCCTGTTTGAGCCGCAGCTCAACCAGCCTTCGGGCATGGGGGGCTCCCAGCTCATTGACACACACCTGCTGCAGGTAAATAGACACTCTCTCTCTTTGAAGCTATGTGAGGATGTTTCTGTCCATGCTGTTATTTCTGTCTGCTCATGTGACGTGTAGAAACTGTCTGTGTTCCAGGCTCGACAGGGGATGAACCAGCACTCAAACATGTACTCTGGACAGGTGCAGCAGCACGGGCAGAGCAGCTACTACAGCAACACTCAGTCACCCAACTCTGCCATGCAACAGGTCAGCTGCTGACTTCAGAGCTCAACACTTTGTTAACGTGGCTCCTCAAACCGACAAACTGTTTCAGACTTCACAAACTGTGCCTGCTGTTCTTTCTGATCATGAATCAGTGAAATGATTGCTAACTCCTGTGTCCACCGCTCTCAGGTCACCGTCCCTCTGCCAAGCTCTCAGCTGTCTTTGCCAAACTTCGGCTCAGGTGGAGGTCAGCCTCTCCTTGCTCTGCCTCCCACTCCGCCCCAGGCTCAGCCTCCCAGCATCAGCCGGCAGCCCCCGGTGTCTCAGCCGTACAGAGGCATCATGGGCCCCAACCACAGCATGATGCAACCCCCCACCAACAAGGTGTGACACCCACACAGAGTCAAACACACAAACTGACGGTCTTGACTGTGACACTGTCCTGTAACATGTTTCGTCACCTGTGCTGTATTCAGATGGACATGGACCTGAAACTGTTTGGCAGTGGGATGGACGTGAAGCCGGGGACTCCTCCTGTCAGTGCCAGGAGCACCACCCCCACCTCCAGCCCCTACAGGTACTCCACTGTCACAAATACATGGGCATTCTTAAAAATCTACACCTTTTTATGCACCAAGTGTAAAGGAATTAGAGAGGGGTATTGACAGGATTTTATTGATATTGATGCCCTTATCAATTCCTCTCATCGATCCATTTTTTTTATCAACTCCCTTATAGATCAGTGAAGTAGCTTTCCAGGTTTTCTTTGTCAACAACTTTTTATAGAGTCTTAAGTACATGAATGTCAAATTGGTTGCTGGACCTGGATATCGGTGGATGTTGATGAATAAATGTAAGAACAAAACAACACGTTTAGGACATCCATGTGTTGTTTTCTTCTGTTACTTACTGAAGTACGCCTCCTAGTGTCCTGAAGTGGTAATATCACTGCTCACAGTTGTGTGGATCTGGAGCTTGCCAAAATCATGCTGAAGTCAGCCATGAGCCTGCAGCAACTTTTCTTTCATTGTTCTGTTTGGGAAACATTTGCCTGTTGGTGGTTTAGTTTGCTTGATGTGCATGAAGAGAGCTGTAAAACTCTGATCTTTAATTCTTGCTCCCTCTCCTGCAGGGCGAGCTCCACCTCTCCCAGCAACCAGTCCAGTAAGATGAACAGCATGTTGTACCAGAAGCAGTTTCAGCCCAGCTCTGCAGGCATGAGGATGACACAGCACTTCCCGGGCCAGTTCAACCCTCAGGTGAATAATGTTTAGAAACACCTGTGTTTGTGACAGTGAAGAAGCCTGTAAGCTGACTGTACTTGTCACTTTCAGATCCTGTCGCAGCCTAACATGGTGTCTCCTCTGGTTCGACCCCCTCACGCTAACTCCTTTGCTGGAGGCGTTCAGCGCTCTCCAATGGGCCCTCCCATGTCAGCCAATGTGGGTGGCGGTCTCATGCCCCACCCCCGAGCCCAGCATCCACAGCACCCGCAGCATCAGCAGCACAGCCAGCACCCTCCTCGAGGACCTCCTGGACCCCCCCTTGGACCCCGGGGCACACAGGCAGCTCTGAAGGCTGAACAGGACCTGAAGGTAAAGATGTCATTCATCAAACTCTTTGTCTCTCTGGATCACTGTAATCAAATGGCCCTTTTCCACTGACTCGCCTTGGCCCTACTCTACTCGGCTCTACTCGACTCTACCCGGTTTGTGTTGCATTTCCACTAGTGCGGTACTACGCGGCAGACGCCAGTTTTTAGTACCTACTCTACCCGGGTTCCAAGCGAGTAAAGCCGATACTAAAACGTGACGTCGACGGTCTGCCGGTCACTCATTGGTCAGAGAATGTCCTCACGGAAGCTTAAGACTCTGTAGAATCACTTACAAGAGGCAAACAAATAAGTCCGCGACGAGTTTTTAATGACATTTAAACCCGACGGCACAGAACCAGACTGAATGAACACAAAATACCACCTTAAAATGCATCTTCATGATTCCTAAATAAGTTAAGTCCTTTTTAAACGAAAAAGAAGTTAACAGCAAAGACAGTTCGGTTTAAAGAGTCTTTTCGATTAAATCAAAGTTGGTCGGTGCAGGAGCGATCTGTCTGCTACGAGAGTCTTTAAGCACCAATCAGTCCATTAATCCACGGGGATCCAAAAAGGAAAACCAGTTCAAAGAAGAATTATTGATCAATAAAAAATCTCCGCTATACCAGGCCCAAAAATAAAAAATTAAAGTGATCTCACTGGATCCAGTGAAGAGTTAATGTCGTTAAGCAGCGCCTTCGTTTCCCTCTGCACGCAGCAGCACCAGGCTGTTGTTTACCTCCGCTCCTGTGTCATGCCGACCGACATTGAGCCGCTGTATTACTTTAATGAAATCTTTTGAAAGCTTTGTTTTTTCCTTTAAAGACCACGGTGACACATATGTTAATACAAAATTATGTTTGTGTCGCGTTATAGATGACATGCACGCACTTCTGCGCAGCACTTTAGCGCAGCTGCTATAAAATCCACGCCCACCGTGAGTCTGGAGCCGGGCTAGTGGAAAAGCTAACCAAACCGAGTAGAGTCGAGTAGAGTAGAGCCGAGCCGAGTAGAGTAGGGCTGGAATTGTATAGTGGAAAAGCGCCATAAAAGAACCAATCTGCACATTGATTCTTTCCTTTACGCTGGTGCAGACGGTCCTTACATTGACTGTCTCTCCCCAGCTAGCTTATTAGCTTAGCAGAAAACAGCAGGAAACTCTGATTGTTCACTTTTACAACTGAATCAAAGAAAATGCACATCACACTCTCACAAGAGATTTATATTCAATTCAGTCAAATGTTAAAGCCCTCCCTATGTACCAAAGCAGGTAAAGCAAACAGTGCTAGTTTGTTGCTGGCGTGGATGGGACATTGCACTGACTTGTTAGTGGTTAACAAACATATAGCTTTGGTTTTAAAACAGTTTCAACTTCCATCACAGAGACTTATCACAATTATGAACAACACTGAGAACTTTTAATGTTAAAACACCGACAGGCAAATGTTCTTTCTAAAGGAAAAGAAGATACAAAGAGTGACATGCAGGCTCATGGCTAACCACAGCTTNCTTTCAGATCCTGTCGCAGCCTAACATGGTGTCTCCTCTGGTTCGACCCCCTCACGCTAACTCCTTTGCTGGAGGCGTTCAGCGCTCTCCAATGGGCCCTCCCATGTCAGCCAATGTGGGTGGCGGTCTCATGCCCCACCCCCGAGCCCAGCATCCACAGCACCCGCAGCATCAGCAGCACAGCCAGCACCCTCCTCGAGGACCTCCTGGACCCCCCCTTGGACCCCGGGGCACACAGGCAGCTCTGAAGGCTGAACAGGACCTGAAGGTAAAGATGTCATTCATCAAACTCTTTGTCTCTCTGGATCACTGTAATCATTTTCTTGGTTAGACGTGTAACTAAGAAAGGAAATGCGACCACGTCTGCCAGGAATGTAACTGACAGAGAGGGGTCGATCGAATAATCGAATCGTCTTTTGTCGTCCTTTGAGACTAACAAGTGAAAATGTTGACTTAGTTTCTTTTACGTGTAGTGTGAGAGTGTTCTCTAAATATAAGTTAAGTCAGTTTACAATTAGCCCTCCCTATGTACCAAAGCAGGTAAAGCAAACAGTGCTAGTTTGTTGCTGGCGTGGATGGGACATTGCACTGACTTGTTAGTGGTTAACAAACATATAGCTTTGGTTTTAAAACAGTTTCAACTTCCATCACAGAGACTTATCACAATTATGAACAACACTGAGAACTTTTAATGTTAAAACACCGACAGGCAAATGTTCTTTCTAAAGGAAAAGAAGATACAAAGAGTGACATGCAGGCTCATGGCTAACCACAGCTTCACTTTTTTTTTTTCATCTAGAGATCTTGAGATCCAGTGACCAGGTTTACATATTTACTTATAAACTCTTTGAACTGTTGTTGACAGGAAACCAGTAAAACCTACTTTAGGAGTTGTTAAGGGAATCAATAAAGAAGAAAAGGTCATTGATATGAATAAAAGTGTATCATTCCCTCATCCACCCCCAGCACAGAGGCTTTCAGTCAGTCAGTCATATCGTTGCTCCTCCTCTTCTGTCTGCAGGCCAAGCAGCGAGCCGAGGTGCTGCAGTCCACTCATAAGTTCTTCTCTGAGCAGCAGCAGCAGCAGCTCAAAGCCCCCCAGGTCAGCAAAGTGGGAGCAAAGCCCCCACTTGACGCCACCACCCCAAACCACCAGGTGGGAGGAGAGCGCCCGGATTCCGACAAACCCCCCGTCTCTGCGGCCAAACCCATACGGACCGGTCCCATAAAGCCACAGGCCATCAAACCAGAAGAGGGCAAGTAGAGAGCGGCCCCCCCTCTTTAGACGACGATGTGCACGGATGGAAGAGGAGAGGAGAGGGACGCCCCATCACTCTGTCACCGCCTCATATCAGCCCCGAGGGAGGGGGGACAGAGCAGGGGAGGAGGGTGGTCACTGAGAGGGGCTCCCCCCTCGTCCCCCTGCAGGTGGGAGGGGCCTTTCAGTTGGAGTCCTCCATCATTTTAAACGGCTGCCCCAGCTGTTGATAGAAATCTACAGAGGGTAGATGAGAGAGCTGCAGGAGGAGAAGAGAGGTTTGCTGCTGAGTTTGCCATTTTCTAGATTTCTCTTCTTTTCTTTTATTTCACATAGATCTGATGTTAGAGGAGGAAGAACCAATCAGTTTGTTTTTTAGTCAGAACAATCTCGTTCAGGAGACGTCACTTTCTGTTCTCCATCACTAATCCAGAGGTCTGTGCGTCTCCTCGCTCACTCAACGGTTTGATCCCCGGGTTCCTCACAGAGACTTGAAATCACAAACTCTGTCCGCGTTTGGTTTTCACTTTGATTTCAGAATGGAAATATGAAAATTGCAGCATCAATTGACTTTACTTGATTGATTATTGATTAGTCTGCCTGTGAGCCTTTGCTCCTGCCTTCTGCTCTCATCTCCTGCCTGAGAATTACTCGTGTGTGTGTGTGCGTGTGTGTGTGCGCGCGTGTGTGTGTGGGGTGTGTGTTTGTAGCTGGACCCTCCTGTATATTAGCCAAAGGTTGATGCGGTGCAGATGATGTCAGCTCTGTAAGACGCTGTTACCGTGGCAGCAGAGCGTGGAGTGGGTTAAAAAGATGATCACTCCTTACAGCTGTCACACACTGTCACTGCTTACACACCATCCTCGCTGTCACGCCAACACACACACCTACACACACCTCACTGTAAAGCACCCAGACCTGCTGCTATGACTGATCAGTGCCCTTGGCTAGCGTTAGCAGGAAGAGAGAGCATGAGGAGCTGAAACAGTGTAAATCTGTGAGTGTGTGTCTGTCCAGCCTCAGGACCACAGACAGAACGAGGAGAGAGAGAATGACACGAGGAGAAGCCTGATGAATTTGCGTTGGGCGGGAGGACATGAGTTGATTTGTAGTCTTTTACTGATGAGAGCGATCAGTGCTGTTTCCCGTCTCTGCCTCACCTCCGCTGGCTCACCCGCCCGCCCCCCCACCCGCCCACAGTGCTTTCATCTGGGATGTGGTGACAGGGGTCCTTCAGATATGTACAGTAGTATGCACCCTGAGGGGAGGAGGGGGAGTCCTCCTCACCTCTCACCCAGCTGAGGAAGAGTCCTCCCTCTGGAGGGTGGATGAGGGAGGGAGGGAGGGCCGGATTTTTTTTTGTTTTGTTTTTGTTGAACTTGTACAGGGGTTTCATCGCTGTATTAAAGTATGTACGGTCTTATTTACATTCTCGGTTTGGTTACAGAAACTAATAAAAATAATATACTGTTGACCTGTTTTCTCTGCTTTTACTTCATCTACACTGCCATGCTCTGGTCTGACCACCAGGTGTCAGTGCAGCACTTTAGAAGGTTGTCCACACTTTGGATGGTTTCAATTGAAAATGTTGCCCTTAATAATCAGCAGTCTCAAAACTATTTAAATTGTACAGTTTATAAGGACACATTTCAAATCAGGTGTCCTGAGTCCTAAAGATCTTGGCTGCATCAGGTGTTTGATGAGATACAGTTCATCAAAGAGGATTTATTGATGTTTGATTACATATTGAAAATATGGCAGGGTCGAGAGAAGATTATTGCCCTGTGCAAACGAGGACATTAAAACAAAACAATCAGAGAGATGATCTGACAATCTGGACGCTCTAATTTCAAAGAACAGGCTTTACTATCTGCATGTGGCAGAAATAGGAAGCTATCAACAGCTGCCACCAAAGGGTCCCCATGGTCCAACTCCAACACTCACGTCCTCACTGACCATCTGTGGAGGGATGAGACTGAACTAGAACTGTCTGAGCTGGATCTGCAGTTTGTCTGGTGGAGGAGGAAGAATGAAGCGGTTGATAATAGCACGGTGGTTTCTCAGTGATGCTCTGAGGCAGCTCAGATGATATTTTCTCCTACTTGATTGAATCTGTGAGGAAGCTGAAGCTTTGGGCTTTTAACGGGGCAAGGATCCAAAGCAGACCTCAAAGTTCACAAAGGCTTGGTATCAATAGAAGTCCTGGAATACACCTCTGATCAAAATCTGAAGATTAGCTGAGGAAGTTAAACAAATTTACATTGTACTCTGCTAGATCTCATAAAGGTTCTGATTAGAATTTAAAATTTAGAGAGAAGAAATGGGAGTGAGACAAAAAAAAAGGGGGTAAACAATCTATTGCAAACAACTCAAGTGAAATAGTCTGTTCATCAGCTGATCAAAAGTTAAAGACCAAAAAAATAATTTAAAAAAACCCTAAAACAGAAAGAAAAGTTTGAAAGAAAGAGCTAATGAGGATCATGTTTGTCATCCACTGTGTGGAACTGATGTCCATTTTTGTTAACTTCCCTCTTCCTCCATCCCATAATGTTCTCAGTCTGATTTAGATCAGGAGAATACACAGGGTGCTCCAAAAGAGTGAAATTATTCCTTGCAGCTCCAGCGAATTCCATTGAACTGGAGGATCACTGTTCATCATTTCTCTTAATGGATATAATGAAACTAAAAGTACAGATATTGTTGTAATTAAACTTTATTTGACAAAAGTTTTGAACATTACACATTAATGTGGTCTACAGAGTATGAGAACATGCAATCTTCAACACATGCTGAGTGAGAGGAGTTCATCAGTGGTGAAAGCGTGCAGGTGAAGGACCTCAGGAGACTGCTGTAGATAGTTGGTGTTTATTTTTCTCACTTAGCTCATCATATTATTATTATTCATCATCTACACAGTTCTAATACACAAAGCTTATAGACAGAATAAAATCATACATCTAAGTTAAAATCCGTACAAAAATAGTTCCTCTGAAAAACATTTTTGTGGACCATGCCACAATAAAAGCCCCTCCTACTAAAGAAAGAAAAGCATACTTGTAGGAGAGAACGTCTCATCTCATTCTAGAGTTTGGTAGCTCATCCACTTTCTTCTACCTGTTCATCATAGTCTGTATAAAAAGATGGACAACAATGCTGCTCCTTTAAAGTGAAGCCAAAATATTGAAAGCTCCCCCTGCTGACCATCTGTTCCTTGAACATTGGTTTAATTTGAATGAGGTACCTGATGATAGAAAGAGAGGGGAGGGGATATCATGACTGACTGCTGTGTTGACCAATGAGGCTCCTGCAAAGAAGAGGAGGAGCAGACAAACACAAGAGCCATTAAAACTTGCGCACACCTGAGGGTTACACCAAACTTCAGGGAGGAGGTTAAGGTGGGATTGTGAAAGGAAGGGGCAGGGCTTCAGTCCAGACTGTTCAGGAGGTAATTTTATATTTATCTTTTTTGGCCTCACTTTTGAACAGGAGGAGGAGCTGGAACAGGTGGTCCATCTTTGTCTACAGTCCATGGTTCTGATAATGTAGATGCTGGTTTATTTGACCTGTACTACCACACATGCTTTAAAGCTTTGAGTGCCTGAAGCAGGGAGGGAGCGTAACATCGCTCTCCAACAGTCACTGGCGGCGGCAGTGGCGGTGTTAGTTGGGCTGAGGGCGGCCCAGCCTGATGTCATAGGACACCATGTGGAAGTTGTCCCAGGCGACCAGCTTCTTCTGAGCAAGGCTGTAGTCGATCATGCTGTTGTAGTGGTACTTGTTCTTGAAGGGGACGGACACGGGTTTCCCCTGGCTGGTTTCTGTGTCGTACATGTAGTTGATGAGGGTGTTGGGCGCCGTGTAGCTGGCCACCGTGTACAGCTTCCCGCAGATGATGAAGGAGTTGGCCACAGAGTTCTTCCTGATCTGGGTCTCCCAGCTCCTCTTCACCTCCAGACTGTGCGGGTCCAGCTGAGAGATCACGATGGCTCCTTTGGCTTTGTTGGTGGAGTAGACGGCCCACAGGCCCTGCTCGTCCACGGACAGGTCGATGTCTGTGTAGCCTCCCCAGGAGTAGGGGAACTGTCCGTGGAAGCCAGCATGGGGGAGGTCACGGCGGGCCGCGGTGCTCTCAGAGGCCAGGTCGTATCGGATCAGGGTGCGGCTCCGACGCCTCTGATAGTAGAGGGAACCTCTGTACA
>RPOG01002309.1:0-98873 GCA_008086565.1 Thalassoma bifasciatum | reverse complement strand
GCCTCTAACTGACCCTTGAGTAATTCACACTCAGATTCTAAAATCCTAAGCTGAGTGTGACGTGCTGACACGTCCAGGTGAGTTTAGGTGAGCACACTTTTCACCTGAGCTCCACTTCAATCAGTTCAATCGAATATAAGAGAGAATGAAAACATCAAGATCAGAGCCGCGCTCAGGAGTGTTGGTTTTACGTGTTTGTCTTTGATAAGTTTCTTTATTTATCTTGGCAGGAGGAATTTCCTCTCCAGGGTTAAATAAATGTTTCTTTATCTCAAAAGTGTTTAAATAACGATACATTCATTGAGCTTTTAGACAAACAGTGAAGTTGTTTCTTTCTTTTTTTCAAATGTGTCATTATTTTCAGTCTTGCTGTTTGTGTGAAGCTCCTACACTGACTTCCGTTGTTTAAAAAAAAAAAAAAACAGAGAGAAAAGAATAATCAAGCCAAGACAGATTCAAAACAAACTGTTACAAAGAAAATGTCAACCCAGACAAACTAAATGTGAAATAGTGAGAGGGGAAACCTTTGTTGTTTGGGATGAATCACTAAAAACAATATGTTTCTGTCTCTTCTTGACTTTGTTTCTTATCAGTTAGATTTTTATATCCAAGCTGCCCTGGAAGTCATTTCGATTGTTGCACTTCATTTCTTGTCAGCATTGCATGATCTCTAATGTTTAAGAGAACTGAAAGTTTCAAAATTAAGTTTGGTATATCACCAATGTGACCAGTATGATCCTGTCTACAAACACTGAACTAGTTGTTATTTGGGTCTTTCATGATTTAATAATGACAGACTGAAGGATTACCAAACAGAGCTGAAACAAAAACTTAATTTTTCTGAATAAAGTGGCTCACCAGTACTCCTTTTATCCATCCAAACTTCACCACTCCTTTTGACTCGGCTGCTTCTTTGGCTGCAGCCTCTTCAGCCGGCGTCAGCTCGTCACCATTTGCAAAGCCATCTTCAAACGGCTCCTAAAAACAGAGAGACACAACAACGTCAGTGTGAATATCTCAGATGCAGATATGGAAACATCAGAAATGTTATCGCATGTTGAATCCTGGATTTTTGCTCGGTCAGTTGCACAAACCCTTGACACAGACTGCTATTTTCTCATAATTCTTTTTTAACCTACTTGTAAAAATAAAGTGAAAAGGTAAGTTTGCAGAATTTTTTATGTGCTTTGTCAAATTTGCAATATTTTTAAGAGAAATATCTGTAAGCTCTACAAGCTGTAAACCAGATTTCACATACAGTTATATTGTTTGGGCAAATGGCTTCAGTATTATAAAAAGCACTTGTTCATAAGGACTTTATTTATTATGTCAAAATTACAAATTTCTGTATTAGTTAAGTTGGCTGTTAGAGTAAACACGATAGTGTCCCTGTACACCCCTGAGGCTGTGCTTAGCTCACCATTCCCCTGTATGAAAATAAAATTACTCATCACTGACTGATTGACCAGATTGGAAAAAAAAAGGGTTCAGACTTCTTTGCAGGCCTTGACAGTTTCTCAAATACTTTTCTTTATGTAACTGTAAATACCAGAGTCTTCCATTTGTCTGCTGATTTTTATATTCATATCCTCTTTTTGATTTCAGAAATAAAATGGCTTGAAGTCAAATTCTGATCTAAAAGGGTAATCATGGAAAAGTTCAAAACTGTTAGGCTGTGAGACATTCGAGGGCTGCAGAGAAAAGTCGGGATTCAGATGTTTTATGTGTCTTAACTTGTTGAGAGTTTGAAGCTGAATCAGTCTGTTTGTTTATCTGCAGCACAGCAATGAGTTTTTGGAGCAGAATAAACTGGTTTCTCTGATTAAAAGGGTAAATAAATGGTTCTTGCTGTGTTCAGATGTGACCTGCAGGCTTCTTTCATTACACCACATTACGACCACACACAGGAACACTGGGACACATAAACGCCTCCTTTCTCTTTGAATCAGCCCGAGCGTGCGTTAGCACCCCCGTCAAACACAGGAAGCCTCCCCCTGTGCACACACAATGTCAGTGACGTTGTCGTTGTCCCTGTTGGACTCAGTAGAAAACATAACTTATTGTCCTGACTGCATTTATAGGTTTTGGTAATGACCTCTGGACGGACACAGGACGCAGATCTGCACGACCAACCTCAGTGTCAGACAAAAACACGCTGTGACATCCCAAACAACGCCCAAACAAAGAGAGACATTTACACAGCTTTACAAGGGGATGTTATGTGGCGGGTACAGTACAGGATCACTGAGAGCACACATGGTCCTCTCTGGAAACAGAACACCCATGGGTCATTTTTATACGTGCTGTGGGGTTTTATTTACCCTTGAGTTCAGACAAAAGGCGAAGAAAGAAACTAATCTAGTATACTAAATTTATGTTAGCAGTAAAACTGTGTGTGGCCAAAAGTGTGAGGGGGCAGGGTCGTAAAATGGGACAGAGGGGATCAGGTCAGCTGAGTCAGTCGTTTCTTTTCTTCTCTAAGCCGTGACATGGATGCAAATTTTTTCACTTCCTTCCTTCATTAGAGATTTGTCTGTGAGTTAGACTGGCGCCATATTCCATAAAAAATGCATTTACAAAGTCATTAAACATTTAACTTTGTAAATATCTATTATCCCTCATTCATTCATGAAGAAGAGTTGAGGAAAACCAGATGAAGTCTAACTTAAAAAAAAGTAAATTCATAAGCAGGCAGTTTGCTTAAAAGGGAAGATGTTAAATAAGAGAGGGATCCAAGCTGAAACCAATCAGCATCACTGCATTAGATCTAAGTGGATAAACGCAACTTGTATTTTGAGAAGTTCTCCACAGATGAAGATCATCAAAGTCACTATCAGCATCTCAAAAGTTATACTACTCAAACATGAAATCTTAAAGAAATTCAGGCAGAAATCTAGACTGTTTCATAGCTCCCACTTTCTGTCTTTGACTAGAATAAACTTGTAAAACTCTCTACATCCAAGTATTTCCTGAGATGATCTTCTTAAATATATTCCTCCTTCTCATTCAGCTCTTATTGACTTTACAGAAAAAGTAAGAAATGTAAAACATTTAGTTCCTTTCACAAGTCGCTGGATTCCTTTCATTCCACCTTCATATGTTCTACAAGTTAATATCCATTCCAATCATATCTTATCTTGGTTTTTCCACAAATTAAGAATTACAAAGCTAAGATTTGTGTTTCCGTGTCAAAGTCCATTAACAGAACTTCTTCAGAGATTCAGAGAAATATCAACAGTGACTTGAGGTTTCCTGGTCTTTGGTCTTTTTATTACAAGGCTCTGGTTGCATAATCTAGAAAATCAATCAGGTCATCTTGGAACATGAAAGCCTTTAATGTAACTTCCTTTCTACTTTCCTGTTACACAGTACCCTTTGTTCAAACTTTGCACT
Source organism: Thalassoma bifasciatum (assembly GCA_008086565.1). Lineage (NCBI taxonomy): Eukaryota > Metazoa > Chordata > Actinopteri > Labriformes > Labridae > Thalassoma > Thalassoma bifasciatum. The sequence continues at coordinate 95,480 of RPOG01002309.1, read as the reverse complement.
AAGGAAGAAATGGTTCCAAAAAGTGGAACCAAAAAAAAGAGGTTTTCAGTTGTGGGGTCGTCTGGCTGCACCTCCTCTTTGCTGTTACCAAACACTTCTGATGCAAACAATGGTTTATGCAAAAGTTCAGCACTCACCTTGGAGGCTACAATATAGTAATATTGTTCAATATATTTTCATTGCCAGCAAAGACACATCCAACGAGTCCATACCTGCAGGTTTTTTAGAATAAAACTCACATCATATGCCAGAGGTATCGAAGGCAGGGAACCAAGTTTGCACCAAACCAAATCAGAGTCTGAACATTTCTGATCTGTACTCTGATTACAAACCTGTTTTTTAGTTTAGCATTCATATTTAGAGTGTTTCCTGTTTGTATGGATGACCTTCAGCTTAATGGATCCTCACTGTGTTGGTTCACAGCAGACAGAGGAAGTGCACTGTTACAGTCCTGACCTGCTGCTCATTGATCAGCAGTAATGTGTGCACAGCCCCTCAGGCAGCACCGATGAGGACAGTAATGTGCACATCCCAACGGTGAAAAAAATAACACTGTCTAATTGTGTAAATATATCACTTTTCATTGCTACATGATGAGAGGAGACTATGAAAGTGAGGAGCGATTACCCAGTAAGTCACACTGTAGACAAACTGAGAGTTCATTTTCCCTCACAGGATGATAATGAATGTCTCTGAGATGATGAATATAAAAAAATAAAATGGTACAGAGGAGCAGATTGTTTGAAAAACTGCAAAAGAATATAATTTTGCAATGTTGCCACTGGCTGAACTCCCAGCGTCAATCCAGAAGAAGGAGATTTTCTCTGTCCAAGTCATGACTCAGACAGTTTCTCCTCCCTGACATTTTTAGTTCATGGGTACATTTCCACAACGATAAGGGCTCAGATTACAAAAAAAAAATATCTTTATATGAATACATTTAAAACTGCAGAGAAAACTGAGAACACTTAAAAGCTTCCCAGAGTAAAACTAAAGCACTTACAAGATACCAAACCAGAGATGGAAATCAGGATGAGAACTGAGTCTGACCAGATCTGACCATCAACGTCATTTACAGTTATGCTCAGTGGTTGGTTCCTGTATCAATACTGACACTGCGAAACAACACAGGAGGGGGTCAGCGCAAACAACAACAAAGGAGTCAAAGAAGTTGTCATTGGGACAGGAAACAGAGGAGATCCTGTGTGTGGTAAATTTTCAGTTGAATGACACTAATGTCTGTAGTTGGAATTTCAATCAAGACTGGAAATAGCAGTGTTATGCTGAAATATTTGTTTATGCAGCATGTGTTTGATGCTCTGCATTGGTGGTATAATGAGTAGTATATTATCTTCAAAACCATTCTATGTAAAGCTTTGGGATACCTTTCTTCTGTGAATTCCATTCAATACCTGAAAGATTTAAGGGTCAGGTCTCTCTCAAAAAGATCCCTGTGACCTGACAAAATAAAGGCTCAGTACATTTCTATTTTCTTGTAATAAGTGAGTGAACCTGTTACCTGGCAAGTTTCAGCTGAACTCACCTGGCGCCAAACCTAAAGGGTTTCATGATGCTGACGCAAAACCATTCAGGTGAAAGTCTCTAATTAACAGGGTCACTCTTTAAATCAGAACACCGCTCAACAGGTGTTTCCTGTGTCAGCAGAGCAGTAACCTCACATATGGCCTATCCTGTGCTAACTTTAGCGCATAGGATATGATGAGATAACTGATACTGAATAGATATGAGTGTTGAAAGAAACAAAATCTTGGCTATTCTTCATCTCTAAACAAAACCCATAATTTTCCACACGTTGATATTTTAACCATCCTGTTTAAGGCCCCACTACAAATGCAATCAAAGTTATAAAGTCTACATGAATACTTGAGACTGTCACATTTATGACACTGATTTACACCATGAAGAGTAACAGATTAAAAAAGTATGTTGTACAAATTCTAGCAAGATTTTCTGATGCACATCATGTTTTTTGGTTTATGATTTCAGTAATTTTTGAAACCTTGTTCAAAAAAAGGATGTCAAAGTGTCTTAGACTTACGAACTTTAAATATCTGCACAATATCCATCAGGTGAATTAACAACAGACGGACAGCAAAGTTGCAATTTATCAATCAATAAAAACTGTTGAAATGAAAAGAATTGTACTAAATGAGTTCATACAGCTGAGTTGACGTGTTAATATCTTCTGTTGCTGTCTTTATTTGTAAATGGCTTTTCAGTCTTGGTGCCAAAATCTTTTTGGAATCCACTTAATCAAACCAACATGGCAGCACACAGATAGTTTTCATGATTTATGGTGAGATAGAGAAAGCAAATGTGAAAGACGATGCTCCATATTGTAGGGGTGGACTGATTGGTGTGATAAATAATCAAAGACTGCCCGCTCTCTGACACGACCACAGGCGAGCTGCAGGAAGGAGGAGGGGGGGGCATCACTCAGCTTCACTTCACCTGATCCATCTGTCACCACCGTCAACCCGCGCTTGTCCCTGCAATGAGTCAGCAACACTGCAGAGATCTGACTGTGGCTGCTGGAGGGCTGCACAAGATGCTCAAGAGACACCGGGAAGGACATCAAGACGTGCAGGAAAATGCTGAATTACCAGAAAATCTAAATGTGATATGACCGTGCCATGCAGGAATACTTCCTCATCAGACAGACTGGATGAAAACAAACACTCCCTTAATTAGCCAACAGAGAAAGATTCAACATTTTCAGTTAGTTTTAACAACACAAACTCTGAAAAGATTTTTTCTTGGGATGGAGGATGTTTTCATATTTTATGAGCAGGAATACATTCTTTTGTAACTTAAAGTTCAACTCTGACTACAAAACAGCCAAGGATCACCTTTCCTAAGAAATGTTGAAAAAAAACGTCTAAAAAAGGGGGAAAAAATAAGCCTGGCTGCAAGAAAGAGTAGTTGCTGTCAGCTGAAATGACATTTCTGCTCTCACTCAGAGAGACGCTTTGGTTTCCTTCTGGGAAATAATGAGATCAAGTCAGGATTTGCCAGCATTTCAGCACATACTGTGCTCATAGTAGCTCTGCACTACCTGCCACCCTGATCCTCATTTCACATTCAGGTGTTTTATTTCCTGGACACAGGGTCTGGAGCTGTGGCTGCTTATTTTAATTTAACAGAAACACCAGAGCACTGAGTCATCACACTGAGGGAAACTTTTGGTTGTCAATCACTTTGACATCACTCATCAGTTCATAGACTTACATTTGAAGTTTAAAGATTTTGATGTCCACTGTTGTGGCTGTTATTATTTTGATGCAAAGTAATGAGTGGAGAGCACTCAGGTATCAGATTTTCACCATATGCAAAGGAACAAACCTGCTAGCCAAGTAGGCCACGCCACTACATGCATGAAGAAAACTACATCATGGCTCCATCTCCTCCCCTTGCAAAAAATAAACTAAAGTGCTGCTGTGATGGTCCAGATTGCACTGGCGACACAGTATTGGATTTTTTTTAGGGGGTTTTAAGAGGCAGTAGTCAGGAATTACAAAGATAGAGTCAGACTCTCAGAGAACATCTTGTTTCCTCATTAGAAACCATCCCACCCTTCTCTTTAAAGAGGATATTAAGACAATAGGAGGATGTAAACACTGCCAAGCCCATGGGTACACTAATGACTGGTTTGTTAAACAGTAACCTATGCAAACAGTCTGTCTGATAAATAATCATTATAAATAGAACAAAGAAATGAGTAAGGATGGAAATAAAAGCAGGAGCTGCACTGAAGTCAATCCAAGAAACAAACAGCTTCACAGACACAAGATACAAAACAGGAAATTAAAGAACGAATCCTTTCTGAACAGCTGACGGGCCGTGACTCTGGCCTTGTTCTCTTACTGTAAAGTCTCTGACTCCACATGAGTCATGCTTCCATCTGCTCATTTAAAATATTTTCTGTGTCACCCGTTGTTCTTTGAAGGAAAAACCCCACGGGAGTCTACGGGTGGGGGGGGGCCATGCCATGACCCTGAAAGAGTAGAGTGATGATATCATGGAGCTCTGGGTGATGATGACTCAGTTAATGGACTATAGTACATGTGATGAAGGAGAGGGTGGAGAAAATGTAATCATGCTGAAAAACATGACCCACAAACCTTTAGCTCATTCAAAATTCAAAATGTCCACCGTCAAACACAGACCTGAATGATGTGAGCACATCCTTCACATTATTTATGAAACTGTCAATATCTGACTGTTGGTGGATTTTTCTTTTTTGGGTTGAAAATTGAGACAACAGCAGACTTATAACAGAACTGCTTCTGCTGAATGACCTTTGCCTAAACCATTATACTGACCCAACCCTGAAGACAATATGAAATTACGTTAAGTTTTGTTGTGTAATTGATTAACTAGCTACATCCTGCTGATTCAACATTGATTTAAAAGTGGGATTACCATTTCTAACCAACAAGACGTGCAATAAAGTTTGGACGTGACTGCCATGAGCAGGGGAGGACAATGACTGTTCTTCAATCACAGGTTCTACATTTTATGATTCACAATGTTGACATGTATGGACAAAGTTTTTGTGGAGGCCTCACTACGAGCTGAGCAAAATGGCGTCCAATATGTTTATTAATGAATGCTCGGATGTAAAACAGCGATCAAGTTTTAACTGAGCACATCCCACTTTCCATGAAAAAAAGCAAAAATGATTCAGAAACATCCCCTGATAACAATATTGCGCAGCTACAGTTACTTATCTACTGTCTGAGGGATTCATCCAATATTTTTCAGCAGCACCATGCACGAACAATTCCAAGCCTAAATGACCTAGAAATGATACAAAGTCTGTAATTATATTACTTTGACATGACTATTTTTGTAATAATTAGGGGTTAAATCAGCCTCAGGCTGTCAGAGGCTCTCCACACACGCGGTGCCATTATGCACAAAGAAGTTCTTTTGTTTGTAGCGTGGATCTGAATGAACTCTTTTCAGGGAGCTAGCATCAGGAAGTACACTAAATATATAAACTGTGAAATTCGTGTCACATCTGTTACAACCTAAAAACCCAACAGAATTTTAAGGATTTACTTTCTCTGTCCAATTCATCATGAACAGGATTGTGAATAGAAGCAGAGCCTCCAGCACATCTCTGAGCAGCAGAGTGTGGAGATACTTACAGACTGTATCAGTTAAGACAAAAAGACCCAAAGACCCAAAAACTTAAGGCAAAATGCTCAGAGCTGCAAATTTTATGGACTTGAACATCAGCCCAATTTGTTTTTTTGTTTTTGTAATCAGACATGAAGACACAGCAGAAAACAAAAACTCTGGACCAAAAGAAGAAAGTCTGTCTTCATTCACTCCATGTTGAGGGGCCAAGCCACAAATTGAGCATCACTGTTATTTCAGGGTTTAAAGTATATTAATAGGTCTGTTGACTTAGTCATTAACATTGGTATTGTGTTCTTCTGGCACAAAACTTTGCAAATGCACAATGGGGCAGCGCTGTAAAACTCAAACTAAGCTGTTAACTGAAACCAAGTACAAGATGTACAGACCAAATAAAACGGGCAAAATGCTGATTTCAACCAGGGGCAACATGGTGACAGACCCAGCAAACAGAGCCTTTACTGCTATCCCGTAAACTGCTTCAGTTTACAACTAGCCTTACACAGCAACAAGACTGGGTTTAACTTTACTGTTAATCTGTTATAACAGTCATGTCATTTTGAACTAAATCAAATCAGTAAAACAATCAAATTAAGCTGTAGGATAATTTCAGGTTGGTGAAACAGTCAAAGTGTGATTAAATCTGTTTCTGACTAAAGTGGCAGACACAGCTGTGCAGGGGGACATCTCATTCTCAGCTGAAAGTGATGTGAGGTCAAGCTGCTGTTGTCATTATGCAACTCTGATATAAACGTCTGCTGCTGACGAGGCATCAGAGACTCTGACAGCGAGGGAACATCTGTTTGGAGGATCTGTGGAGGAGAGTCGGGGGGGGGGGTTGCCAACTGGGTCTCTCTGAGACTTTAATGAACGGTGAGCTAAACACTCAGTAAAAGAATGACTCTGGCAGTGTATTTTTTATCACTTACTGCAAATGTGTTCAAAAAACTTTTAGATATGAGGGTTTGCTGCTTTGGCAGATTCCCTACAAGATGAATCAAGCTGAGTCAGATTTTTATTTGAGGTCTTTAAGAAATGAAAGCTAAATTATAAAAGGCAGGAACTTCTATTCAACTGTGTTTCTGTTCCTCTCTGGACAAGGTGGGAAAATCACTGAACAAAGGCAAAAAGAAAAGAGTCCCACTGTTGACAAATCTGACAGAGAAACTTGGAAAGAGTCCCTTTGTTTCTGCTTCAGTAACAGTATTCAGGAGAAACAGTTCTGACGTTTAGAAACCTGTTTCATTGGAAGTGTTTCTAAACCCTGCAGATCCAGAGAGGGTGTCGGACTGTTCTGCTCCATGTCAAATGGCTCTCACTCTTCTGCATGCATATAACAGACTGACTCAAGAGGTGTATCTACTGAAAGCTCTCACTGTTGAATGAAGCACAGGAAACTCAGCAGAGGACACAGGATGAGTTAGTGAACATTATCTACATGGCTGAAGCCACACAAAGGCCGGCTTTGCACAACAATGACAAAGCATCGAGAGCTTAGCACGCCACCACAAACTGTACTATGACTCTCCATCAAGGGCATCGTTACAAAATATGAAGAGGAGAAAAGATTTCGCGAAAGTCTGCCTTAAAAAAAAAAGTGATCTATAAGTTCGGAGAAACCATTTGAGAACCCTTCATATCAAGAACAAGACATCCTCTGGGGACAGCACTTCAATTCCAGTAAACACATGTTTTGTTCTGCTGACTACACCCTAAACAATAATGAAGCCCCAATAAATCATAAAGAGAGGCGCAGCGACTCCAACCATAAAACAATAAGGCTGCTGTTTGTGTTCACCACGCTGCCAGTTTCCCCTCTGAACTCTAACACTTCATCATGGAAAATCAGACATCAGTACTGGCACTCTTACTGAAGAGGGGATTGTGTCGGGTTGTGTAAGAGTAGAGCACTTTTAACCGAATGCCACAGACGGGAAATGACCAAAGTGTCTGAGATGACAATATAAGCTGAAATACTCTTCTCTAGAGACAATCAATTTAGTACCATTTACCTGTTTTTGAGGAGGACTTTTAAAAGTCCATAGTTTTAGAAACATAATTTGATGATGAGCTTCATTCATAGTTGATAGTTTAAATCAGATATTCTAATACTTTGGGGAGTTGAAGTAAAGTAACTAAAGCATGTTAAAGTGCAGCAAACACTATGCTCCGAATTTCAAAATAACAGCTCACGTTTCAGAGTAAAAATGTAGGTTAAGAAGTGATGCAAAGGAAGTAAAGGTAACTGTCCTGTTCACACATGAAAATAGTTTAAAAAACAAGTTTGTTTTTCTGCATTTTGGAGTTTTCAGTCACTGAAAACAGAGCTTTTCAAAGATTTTTGAAAATTATTCTGCTATTTAGACAGGCTACCAGTTTGTTTGCATGTAGTCGTTAGTGTTAGGTGTCAATACATGTTTCCAAGGAATGGATTTACTTCATCATTATACAGCAGTGTTAGGGCAAATAAAACAGTCTGAAGATGCACAGTTACGATGCTGGTGTTGGATATTAGTTTAGATATTAGTTGTGCATTTGTACACAGCAAAGCTAGAATAGCATGAGAAGATAAATGAAGTTGTTAAACGATTTTGAGGCAGTATTTCACACTTTTTTCCCTCTTTGGATCATTTTTCGCTACTTTCTGCGCACTTTCCAAGTTTTCTCTACATTTTCTTGCCAACCTTTCTTGCCTTTTTAGTGTTTTTGCCACCTTGAACTTATTTTTAATGCTACTTCTTTGCAGTTTTTGCCATTTTTCATCACTTCGGTTGTTGCTCTAACAAAGATAGTTTTCAACAATTTGGGTCTTTGGTTTTGCAGGGTTTTGTAACACTAGTGAAGAGCATGAAGCACCAACTGCAAAAAAATAAATCTGGTATTCTGACACATTTCGTGTTCCAGACATATTGCAATGTCTGTGATTAGAATATTGCAGCAGGACAAACTGCGGCCTAATTTGTGTTCGATTGCCCAGCCCAAGATCACACTAACCTGTTGTGTCTCACTGAACGTTATATTTATTCAAACCGAGGTGCAGAGGCAGTCATCTCCTATCAGGTCACTAGCATGCTATGCTAGCAGCATCATTATTTGTTAGCAATATCTCCATATCAGTGTCTTCTGGTACACGGTGTCTGATATATGTGTATTACTTTCCTCTGCAGCGTAAGCATCTTTGGAGCCAAATGGTGCAGATGGATTCACAGATACCTATTACAGTCTGACAACCCCCCACCCTGACTGAGTGGCTCTGTCAGTGATCAGGTGTCCACTGTCTCAGACATCACTCCATTGTTTGGAAAAACCTCCCACCACTCATTTCATTATTCTTTCAGAGCGCTGAAACTCTCCCAGAGTCTGATTCCCTGCTGCCCGCTGAGGCCTGTTGATGGAGGCAGAAAGGTTCAGACTCACACCACACACATTCTTGTTTTGGGAATTGTGTCGAATTACTGTTTGACTCCAGCGTGAGCGTGAAAGAGGTGCGGAGTGAGACTTCTGCGCACAGAGAGGAGCTTTGTTGATATGAGAGGTAACAGAATCAGTGAATGGACTCCAGGGGGGGGGGGGCAGATTTTGGGAACATAGATCAGTTTTAGCTTGGAGTGGAAGATAAGGATTCTTTCAACCATTGTATATCTCAGTATTTCTCTTCTGTATTGCAGTTAAACTGATGAGCATCTTTCTCGATGTGCTCACTCTGCTCCTTTGCTTCACTAACACACACACACACAAGAGATTTCTGTTCAGTCTTGACAGAACCTTTTGTTCTTGTCGAGTTTAGTGAAAAGATGAACAAAAAAACACTTCTCATTTTCAATTTATTTCAAAAGTCTACACTGCTGTGTACAATGAGCTTCCCATCACTGTTAATGCTTCTTTCTGTTTATGTTTGGTAAAAAAAATCTCATTGTGACATTCCAGTGGCAATTTGCTCCCATGCCCCGTTAACTTCCAACTTTCCACCACATCTGTTTTGGATATCTGTGTTAGTGGAAGAATTGGGCCACCAGGAACTACTTCACTTTGTGATTGGATGTAAATTGAGCGGATTGCGGGTACATCCTGCCATACGGCTTGCATGTGCGCTACACAAAGCAAACGTGGCAGCTTGTAAACAGATAAAAACTGATGTGTGACGATTTTCCATGATGCTAAACCACGAGCAGGAGGAAGTTGACTTTAGCCTCCGAAGGAAATTCGTGCAGCTGTCACATCAAACAGACCTGTAGATAGTAGTTAGTGACGCTCTAATGTCAGTCATTTATACAGAAGCTGTATCAACAGACACACAAAAGTTCCCTTTGTTAGAGGTCCTCAGGTCCACAAGGACAACTGAGGAACCTTGACTTTATTATTAGTGTCATGAAAGTTATCTGAAGGTTAGGTTTGAGGACAGAACACACTGAAACCTGTATCCGGTGTTTTAGAATTGGTTCTCTCTATCAGGGTCAGATGTCCAGAGGGCTTTGTCTTAAAAACAAACCTTTTCATATTTAAGTAAAGTGTGGGGGGGAGGGGGCACATAAAACACTGAAGGGGATCCCTTGAAGTTTAACTGAAGAGGCTATAAGGCTGAACATTCAAAGAAATGTGCATTACTCTCTCACAAGAGATTCATATTCAATACATTCATGCATCTCCTAATGTAACAAAAACAACATAGAAAACCACGTGTGAGCTTGATACTATGGAGTATGGGAAATTGCACTGATATGCTACCAGTTAGCATTCATCTATATAAAAACAGTTATAAAACAGAATTTCGATTTTATCACAGACATATCACAATTACTTTTTGCTAACAACATTTACTCAAAAATGTTGAAATACTAACAGGTTAATGTTTTCTAGAAAGGAAACGCGGGCTCATGGCTGACTTTGACATGACTGTGGCGAGCTCAAAGTTTCAAACAACCCACAGCATTGTTAGGTGGCCTACTTCAGCCAATTATACGACAAAACAATACATCAATGTACCCTGCTGTGGGATTTTTACTTCTTTTATTCATTTACAAGAAGAGATATCTTTAGTCATTGATCTATTTCATTTTTTATTTCCTTATGAACTCAATGAAATCTCAATAAAACCTGAAAAGCCACTTTTTGTGAACAGAAAATTCACAAGAAGAATGGATAAGGGAATCAAGAAAGAATTGGGTCAATACGCAGAATCGATCGGGGCAATGGTTTCAGTTATATCCTATCATTACTGGATTTAGTGGGACTATAACAACAAACTGGCAAAATGAGCTGAGCCAGGCCAGGAATCAACAGGTTTGAGGTTTTACAGCTAGACATGAATGACAAGAGGCTAATTATCAAGTTGGGAAGCGTGGGAACCCTTTGGTCTTGCGACTCAAGCTGCCTGGCATTCGACTACATGCTTAACTGAACATGCAGCCAGTACGAGCTGACAGTTAAGTCAAAAACACCCAAAGGAGCAGAGAAGGAATGGACTCAGAGCTGGTGTATTGGTGTCCTATTTTGGTCTATTATTGTGTTCACACTGCAGGGTGTCACTGGTCTCTGTAACTAATAATTTGGGGGTTGAGGGCCAAAAAGTTTGGCAACTCGTGAACTAGTTCATTATAACTGATGAGTGCAAGAAGTTTTTGGCTGATTTAGATTTCTGTATCCTGCAGCAGTTTAAGCAAATAAAATTCTGTGATTCCCAAAAAGAAAATTAACTCTTTATTCATCACACTACAGGACAGTCTTCTATGTCACTGGTGTCCATTCTGGATGGGGTTTGCTGGGTGAAGTTGCTGGAATTCTTGGTTTAGTGAAAATGACACATACTCAGAGAGCTTTACATTTCATGGATCCTTGATGGTGCAAAGTGTGTCGGGAACCTCAAAGCCACTGAGTCAGGGGAACTGAAAATGGATGCACTTTGAGTATGTGCAGGGTTACATTGCAGCCATTGTTTTCTGTTTACCTGCGGCAGGATAAAGGCAGCTAAAGCTGTGACTTCAAAACTTCTAACCACCTGTAAATCAGTACTTCCCAAAAACGTTACATAGAAACAAGGTCGTGATTTGTAAACACAGGAATTCCCCTCAAACAAAAGTAGCAAGTTTTATTAGAAGTTGTAAAGTTGTGCAGCTCAGATGTGTGATTATTTCTTGTTGAAAAAAAAACTATACCTCTGTATTAGTCAGAGAACTCAATTTTTGTCGCATTTTAACTCCTCACAGTTTTCCCATTGATGCTGCCTGTCAAAGTTAAAAGCGCCTCTCTTGTGGGGGTGGGGTTTGGGAGTTGGGGGAGGTTGGGGGGTCGTATCATGTGAGAAACTGATGTCTACATTTATCTCCCATGGCGTGCAGAGTAAAAATAGTCCCCGTGCTGTGAAGTGCTGAGCGTAGCAGAGCCGATGCCGACAGTCGATCCACCGTGCAGAGCTGCAGAGCGAGAAAAGACTGCAGGCAACAGGAAATGTGATTATGAAGGTCATCGCTCCTTCAAGGCTCAAAAATTCCTCCGTCCTGCTCAGAAAATATTATCCTAACCCAGATTCTCTGCTCTTCACGATCCCAATGAGCCTCTGCAGAGTCTAGTGACGTCAGATGGATAACACGAGTGATGAATTATAACGGTAAGTGCGCAGTGTTTAAAACAACTATGACGTCTCACACTGATGACAGAACTCACTGCAAATATTAACAACGCCTCTTTGGAGCCAGATAAGGAAAAATAGACCATCAGGTTGACTAGTTCTGTTGAGAGGGTGCTTGAAGCTGCTACTACAGTGTGCCTAAGTGAACAAACCAAAAGTTCCTCACAGGAGCTTTAAATTAATTCCTCATGCAAGTCTTTAGATGTCAAACTATACTTGGTATACTGGGCATGTGCATGCTAGAGTAAACAGGAAGCAGACTGTCTGCTCTACAGCTGCTTGTTTATTCCACAAACTACAACTGCAGAAAACTGTACGCAGATATTCAGCTGTTTTGAGTGAAGTTCAGCCAAAAGTTTCACTAAAAGTAACACGATAGTGTAACATGTCAGAACTGTCCAAAGCAAATGTTGGCATTTGCGTCATAGACATAGTTTTAAAATGCTTTGTTTGTTATTTCCACATGCAAAGAAGGTAATTTTGAGCCCGGAGACTTTGACAGCATGAAGACAAGGGCTGGATGGAGAAGAAGGGTTTTGTTTCGATTATATCAAATGGACGGTCCAAAGTACCGTCCAAATGAATGATCATCATTGCTCTTTCTCTGCTGCTGCTGAAAGTTGAGAGTAAGTTCCCAAAAAGTCTCATCCCACCACTGGATAAAGATACGTTTTGCAACAACTTACAGCACCACTAGTCCTTGACATCCTCAAAGACAAAGCAGAGAAGTGTGGAAGCTGCACAGCTCACTGAAAACACTCTCAAAAAAGCACATTTATGTTAAGGTATTTTGAGTCAGTGTTGTCTTATTGCATCAAGCCTTCAACACTCAGATCTTTGTAGCTTTTCCTTTTCTAGGATAAAACTTTTTTTTCTTTGCACTGGAACTCAATGTCTGCTGCTGAAGCCATAACTTGCTGGAAAACACATCCCAAACTCTACAACAGTCTCAGTTTAATAACCACACTGGAGCGAGTACAAATGGTCCCAGGAGGGGCGTTTGTGTGTGTGTACGTGTGGAAGGGTTTGGAGGTTGGTCTATTTCAGACATCAGTACGTGACGCACTTGGATGTGAGGATAAGAAGGAAGCCAGTTCCTTGGCAGTCAAAAGGCTTACGCTCTTACACACACACACAGAAGTTTGGGAGCTTTTTGGGTTTTGTCCATGTGTGCGTAATTAAGTGTGTCTGCGTGTGTGTGTGTGTGTGTGTATAGTTTACAATGAGTGAACAGCTGTAAAGCCATTGGCCTGATGCAGAGACAGAGGCCCGGGTGTCCTTCATTTCCGATATCTGTGTACAGTCTGTGCAGCAAACAAAAGAGAGTGGGGGGGCAAATTGAAGGGGGTGGGTCAGGGGAGGGGGGTGGGGTCCTGACTTAAAAAAAAAAAGAAAAACCCTCATAACAGCCAAACAGAGGTTCCTTTGTGCAAGCTCACAACACCTCCTGTAAAAGCAGAAAGCTGAACCTGAATACCTCACTGTGTGTATTTGTGTGTGTTGGTGTCAGAGTGTGTGTACCTCACTGTTTTTCAGGTGCAGGAGGTAAAACCTGAACGTCAATCAGAGAAGTAATTCACCTTATCGAATCTGAGTTTGATTAGATGTCAGCACTGCCCAAGTGCTCGGCAGTAAAACATTCATAAGCGAGTAAATAAATAATACTTGATGACACCTTAAATGTCTTGTTTTTTACAACAACAGCAGCTGAGAACATCTCGTACTCATGTAGGTAAAGGTCACTCAGTAAATCACAACCTGATCAGCCCTCTGACCACCACTGTGACGCAACAGCTCAATTCACTATCATCCCTTGCCTGTGTCACTTAGCTATACGTTCCTATGTTTTAGGTGTTCATGTCTAATTTCAAAAACTATAATCATCATTGGATTTTTTTGCTTTCATGATTTTTTTTTTGGCACATTAATGTAGCCAGTTAATGTTACCTCCACTACATGAAAGCTGTCAACAAATACCGATGACATGTCAGAGTCTTGAACATTAGCAAAAAAAAAAATTGGATGTCATCTCGCTCAGCTTGAGGTGAGGTTGCCACAAAAACATTTAAAAGATGCACCTGTGGCATTGTATCGTTCAGCTGTATGGGAGAACTTTGAATTTAGTGTGATATGTGATGACAACAGTGGGAAAGTGATGGATAAAACTGCGACACAGACAGTGTGTCAACTTAGCAAGTTTGTCACTAAACTACAACTACAACAATTCTAGCAACTTTTCTGGAGTTCGGGGACTCTGACGTGAAAGCATGTTTCCTCTCCTCAATGAGCAGCTGAGGTGCTGCCGAAATACTCCCTCCCCTATCCGAAATACCGACAAGTCTTCCTCCCTCGCAGCTGCACCCAGAGCAGGCGACTGCATGCAAATATATCAGTCATATGGTTGTCTCTTTTGAGTAACAATAGTCAGTAGTTCTGAACAAATTTACTGTGCTTTTTAGCTGCTTTCTGTCTTATCTCACAATGTTATTCCACTCTTCTACAGCAGCGCCTCCATGCAAATTGATTATGGCTTAAGTGCAAATATTGGCCAATATTGTTTAAGTCCACTTTAATCAACCGACTTATTAATATGAAGCATCTGATAAAGCAGGGTCAAAAAATAAGTGTTGACAGAGCTAAATTGTGCAGTTATTGTGTCAGGTTTTGGCTTAAAGCTGAGATACTTTACTGTTTATCAGGTAAAAATTGGCATCCTTTCGAACGGGGAGAAAACATAAGGACAGCAATGGATTAACTGTTGTGGGGAAAATAGCATAATAACATCTGGTTTTTTTTTTTTGTTTTTATCTATCAGTCAGACACTCCTGTCATTAAAACCATGTTCCGCTAGTTCACTCGCACTCATGACACCCGAGTTCAAATGATCTGCACTCAGACTTCAAGGTTACACAGATGTTAAAAATGTGAACTGCCGGAGACAACAAAGAAAAGACAAACACAGGAGATGTTGAATAAAAACATAATTGTCATCCAGTGCAGCTGTGAGATGTGAAAATAAAGTGAGTCACAGACGAGGCGACAGACATCTTTCACATTCAGGAAGAGTGTGTGAAATATGAGAAACCTTCGTGATAACACTGCTCACAGATTCAAGATGTTACCTCACATCTACATCCTGCACACATGGAACTATCAGCTTTAATTACACAGAAACATCAAAAACTTTAGGAGCAAAACATGTCTGATTTCAGCCAACGAGAGGGAAGAAACACTGACCATGAGCATCTTAACAAAGAGCAGACCAGGAGTCACAGTCGCTGTGTATTTCACCTTAAAAGCAAGCTATAAGTCACATGACCTTCCTCCAACACACACACACATTTACACACTCAGTGACTCCATGTGATGTCCATGGAGATTTGTGTGTCTCTGTGTGTGTGTGTGTGTGTGTGTGTGTGTGCGTGTCTGAAGTCGTCGTAAACATAAGCCACTCTCATTAAGAGACCTCCAGAGACGTTGAGGGGACACGGCCCCCACTATGACGACTGTGCTATGCACCAAACGGAACAAATCTCACAGCAACACAATGCTCTGCTTGAACAGAGGATGTACCCAAACCTACAGGTGTCAGACATATGCAACAAGACTGTGTGATTAATGCGCAAAAAAAATGTAAAATTAATACCCTAGGTATTTTCTTGAACCTTTCACACGTTAGTTTGATCTCAAATTTAAGATTTTATGACTGAAGTTGAGCAGAGAGGAGCTGCAGCAGAGAGCGTAGAGACACGTTCTTGTAGGTTTCCACTGTTTTCTGCCTCCTTTCAGCATCTGATAATGTCTTGTCGTGCACTTTTCTCTTGTTAAATCATTTTTTATTTGGTCCTTAAAACACAAAGAGGGGGAAATGTCTCCACATTTAACAAGTTAAATGGCATCCTCAAAGTTTAATTTTCCCCATAATCCAAAAACCTTAAGTTACTTCTGTGGAGGAACTATATTATATTGATATTAAACAAAAATCAATACAATTTTCTGCTGAGTAGTTGATTATTAACAGTATCAACTATTAACAGTTGATTATTAGTAGGTTACACCATTGTGAATGTTTTTTAGGTTGTATTTGGACGTATCAGCACTGAGCAGCTAAATATGGAACCATCTTGCATTAATAACACCATCTTTGCTGGATACAGATAGGAATCACTGGGTCACTCATAATACAATACATGTTATGCAAAAGGATCATGTAGTGAAACATCAGAATTTCTGGTTAACTGCAGAAGAAAGAATGCTGTTTTAAAGGTAATGCACAAGATTTATGTATGGTCATTTCAACAGTACCATCACATAGAGTCATAACATAGCACTTGCCTTATTCATTTGATCAACATTTTAATACTTAGATATATGGCACATAAATCATTGTATGGTGAAGCCAATAATATATTGCTAGATCAATGAATGTTCCGACTCGAATGCAAGCCAGAGACAAAACAGAGGAAAACAGCCACAGCTGATGCAACACCATCACAAACCTCCCAAAGTCTCAGGCTGTGCTCCTTTGCACTCACACTTACTTTTTTGCGTGCATAAGTGTGTTCACACTGACAGTATGGATAAACATGGAGCACTTTGATTTCTCAGCAGGGGCACTCAAAGTATTACAAAAATTAAGAGAGGAACGCTGGGCACTTCTCAGCTTCAAAGGTCACTATCTCTGCAATGTAGAGGAGAGGGTGGACACAGATCAAACAATGGTTGATGGTTGTAATCCAATAGCAGAAGAACACCTGAGAGCAGCTGTTATATGAGGTAGTAATTTCTGGTAAGTGCAAAGCTGTGTTTGATCTGAGACAGCACGACCCAGTACAATTTTGTGCACCACTCTAGTAAATTGTATGTAACAGGTGATTGAGCCATTCTTTATTCATTTGGTTGATTTATCAGATCGGAAACTTATGACCTGTTCACCATCGTAACATAAAATGAAGATCCAAGCTTTCTTTTTTTATCTCTCGTAATAAAACTTGTAAAAGCTTAAGCCTTAAAAGTTTCATTTGTGTCCATTAAAAGGAAGAGTTTGAGAAGCACTGGCCTAAATCTCGGAAAAAGAAGCTCTACATGACTCTGATCCTGCTCAGACACAATGAATGTGCAGCTCCTGAGTCCCACACTGAGTAACATCAATATTTAAGCAGAACACATTTATGCTCTCCCACTCCGACCTGAATCAATCAATCAGTCCTGTCACCGTTTCCCCTCCAGCTCATCAATATGGACCTACAGCACAGAAAACTCTGCTGCTGGTGCTGATTCACATACTTCACACACACACACACACCAGGGCAGTGCAACATTCCTGCTTTTCCAGATACGACCGAGCTTCAACCTGAGCTGATAGCAGATTTCACAGACAACATGAAAATTTAGGAATAAACTCATACATTTACTTAGAAAGAGATGATCATAGAGCTATTGTTGTGACTACTTTTCAAACCTGGATTGAACATTAAATTAAGAGATATTTTACCATCAAGCCTTGTTTTCACTGTCCAAATTTGACCAGCAAACTTTTGCATAGAGATGTGACACTCCAATCAACTTAGCACGGTTAGCTAGCCTTGCTCTTGTAGCATCACTTCATTCAAACGTTGAATAAGACTCAAGAACTATGATCTTCCCTCGACACTTAAATCCAAATGATGAAGGAATGTCACTTTCTGTTTGACATGACATAAGGTCTTAAAGTTTTCAGGGATGCACCAATAACGATGCCAGTATTGGGTGTCAGGCTGATACCACGCTGAAGCACTTGCCCTCGTAAAGGTAAAAGTTCACCAGATACTATGGCAACCAATACCGCTGCAAGCAAGTTGAGTTGTCACTGGTGACCAGGTAGTGGACTCTTGGCTGTTAAAATGTCAGCAACATGTGCAGGTGCATCATGGTCTTCATTTCATTTGTTAAAATGAGAGACTGAGGAAATAAAAGATATTAACTGCATTGATGTTAACAAGTATTCAAATTGGCACTCTGTATCGATGAGTACTCAAATGTAAGTACCTGTACTTGTACTTGGTTTGATTAAAAAGTGGTATTAGTGCATCCCTGAAAGTTTGATTATTTTAAAACTTTTCTACACCTCATTCTCTAAAACAATCTTTACATACTGACAGCTTCAAAAGGTAGAATAAAGGAACAAGATCAGACCATCAGTCAAATTTTTCACTGAGCGGAAGAAGAAGAGCAGTGATGTTTGAGTAACAGAGAAAAATTGGTGAGTGCATTGCAAATGAAAACAAAGCGATGAAAGAGAGAAATAAGAAGTTGCTTTTGGTTGTTTTACACCAGTAATGCTGAAGGAGTTAAGTGGCACCCAACCTTCTGCATTAACATGCAGGAAGGTGCCAGGTTTAGTATGTTTGCAGTTGAATTGGTTTCTTCTGCCTGCTGTGTGTGTCCCCAACTCAACAACAAAAAATGTTCTCCTGCTTATTCATCCCACCAGACTGTGACCCAAAAAATGTGCACACATGAGCATGCGATATGTGTACCATTAATCAGCCGATAATGCAGCAGCACTAAGTGAGCATCTGCCCTGAGAGTACACTGAATATGACTCATTGATTGGTTCAGTGCATGAACATCAGTCAATGGTTACAGTGGAATTTCCATTGTGTGTTTTTTCGATCCTCTCACAGAGGGAAACTCTTCGCTGATAGACGAGATACGAGGAAACAGAGCGGTCACATCGACCTCCAAACACACTCAAACTCTGTGATTTTAAACCCGACTGACAAACGCCCGTCCAACCAGCCCGGTCTCTGAGGGCTGAGCAATCTCCGCAGATAATTAAATCCTGTCATCACGCGATTAATTCAGAGGTGATGAAACTCCTGATTCTTATGAACCTGTCATTAAAAGCCGATATACTCCGAGTAAAGAAAGGGGCTCTCTGTCAGCTGAGCAACCTTGAGAAAATATCAGAGCAGCTTTTCATCACAAACCACTTCATGACTACGATAAGGAAGAGGAAGAGGCTGCTTTCAACGTTTTTCATTTAAAATATAACAGACGGGAAGAAGACGTCTTTGACATACAGCGTACATTCAACGACAAAGTCCTAACCCAGTAACCCTCATTCATCCCCCCTCGTCCAAGTTAAAGATAATGAAAGTAAATACAAAGTAAAAAATGTTCTGCTCACACCTCTGGTGACTTTGTTACATCACAATATTCAACCTGCAAAATAAACCTGAGGAAAAAAATATAATGGTATGTTTATACCTATCCTCGCTATATGGGGACAAGGTCAAGTTTATCTTGACCATCTTGTGTCATTATGTATGTCCTTGCAACTTTATCTCTCATGGGTAATGTTAACTCATATCATCCAGTTTACTTATCAAAAGGGAAAGATGGCTATAGTGCATGTGTTACTATTTTTCACTACGAATGTTAGAGTTTCTATTTATCTAAACGTTTCTCGAAAGTTTCCTGAAAATCTGCCCCAAGTGTCCCTTGCAGAGTTAAGTTTTACCTTTCAGAAAATGCAAGATATAATGATTCATGACTAGTACAACTATTAATCTCAGGCGTTGTAGTGAATTCTATTGTACTCATGAAAGTTACAAATGAAGCGGCTGTATTCAAAACCTGTCGTACTGTTACAGGCCAGAACAGATTAACTCCAACAGGCTGAGGACAAGACCGGCCAACACATCAATGCTGACCAAGTTTTATAACTTCAATGCAACAAGAGGGTGCATAATCCATCAGATGTTGCATCACTTCCTGAGATGCAAATGGATTTTTGGTTCATCATACCATTTCCAGCTGAAGGCAGGAAATCAATGTAAATCCATCAGCATGCATGTCACAGCTTAGACCAGTTACAGCCTAATGATGAAGGCTGATTATCCTGATGTAAAGGGGAATCCTGGCATGTGAGATACCAGGTCCTAAACTCTACACTTTCTTTCTTTTTTTTTTGTTTCATGTCACAAAATAGGAGAGAATCAATAAAAATGTTTTCATTTGAGTTTTCAAAAGAGTCTAAGGTATCAAACCAGCTTGACCCTTCACTTACTACGTTCTGAAATCAAATATTCACATTCAAACACAGAAAAGCAGTCTTTAATCAAGACAGATTCATGTTAGAGACAAACAGCTGAGTTCAGTAGACAAGAACGACTTCTTCTTCTTACACTATTGATGATTTTGTCTGGTACCACCAGTCTTCAAAGATTATTGTGGTGGCCTAGGATGGATTGTCTTCAAAAATGCGTCAAAACATGATTATATCTTTCTGAGGAATGCAAACATGTTGCTCCTCTTTGTGGCCTTGCCTTGAACAGGCTGATTTTCCTGACTGGTTATTTGATGAATTTAAAACAAAGTCAGTGTGATTATCACTATCCTGAAACTTCTGAATGAAAAGTTACTGCTTAGTGGGGGAAATAGACTGGGTCAAACTGCATCCAAAATAAAAAAAAGAGACAATTTCCCCTATTACTCAACCTTGAAACCAACACTGATAACTTCTGCCTCTAGGAGTTATTTTTAACTTTTCTGGATTCCAGCAATTGGACTCAATTTCAAGTTAAAACTTCCTTTACAATGCATTAGATTGTTCGCTGTCCAATCAGCTGCCTGAGAAGTGACCATGTGATCGAACTTAAGATAAAAGGGAAGTGCCGGCCTTCAAACTGGTCTGGAAAATGAAAATGACAACTTGTTTCTCAGTTTCCTACATCTTTCAGAGAAGAACACAACCATGTTTGGGTGAGTCTCAGTTTCACTGTAAATAGTTACTCACAAAACAGATTTTTACGCCCATACTGCTCAGACTAATTGGGGATGTTTTTGATTTCTACAATTCTAGTTCATTTTTAATATCCCCAATTTAGTGATGAACATTGATGACTTTTTGCTGAGAAGCAGCTGGACTGTGCTCCAATTTAGAAAACACAGGACTTAAAGTTAAAATAAGGGCGGGTACTGATTACTGCATATTATGAAAGTCTTCTATTCATAGCTGCATGTTTACTGTGCAGAGAGAGACACATGCTCACATTCAGTAGGGGTGAAGCAACACTGCAAACACTGCAGTTCATTAAAATGTATGTTCTATCCTTTTCTCAACCATAAGGTCAGATAAACGCATGCTGAAGTTCAGCAGAAAAATCCGATCAGGTCATGTAAACCATCATAGAAAGAGAGAGCTGTCATCGGTCACATGCTGCTGTGACCTTCATACCAAACAAACAGCAGCTGATTTCACTAAAAACAGCGTCTGTAGAGGGGAAACCGATCCGTCAGGTCTGCTGTTAAGATCGCCTAAAGGAAAAGAACAGTGCATGACAAGACACGACGAAGCTCTTCAGTGTCAGACCAAGAGAAAAACACAACCAGGTGACACAAGAGGTAAAAATTACATAAGTATGGAAGCTAATGCCTGAAGTTTCTTTCTGGTGCGAGGTAAAAATGTTGTCTATCTACTTTTTACCAGTTACACTTAAACTCTGTGCAAAAATAATCAAATACAAGCTTAGCCTCTAAAAAATAAAGGATACTTTTTTTCAGAAAACACATCTTGTATAAGCTAAGAATATGTTCAACAATGAGATAACTCACTCTGCTTAGCCTGTAGGGGCGCCATAACCAACATGGTGGAATGTTTCTCATCTGAGCTGTAAATTGGACATGTACTGAGAAAAATTACTTATTCTTCAAGCTCAAAATTGGTTTCATTCCAAATTACAGTGATTTTCAATTTCTGTCATTTGTAAATGAAGAGTCTTTGAATAACAGAAGGCATTTAAAAACATCTTTGATCTCTGAGAAGTTGTTATATGCCTTTTTGGAAAAGTTTATACATCAGTTGACATAATCATTCGTCATAAGAATTTTCAGTAATCACACAATTGGCCAATGTCAAAACTTCCGGACCTACTTTAAGGGTTATTTGAGAAAGCTCGTCACCTATGCTTCATAGCCTTTTCCAGCAATTGATGTCATGTTGCCTGTCAAATCCATTTGCAGAGACTTGCAAAGGCTGGTCTTCCATGGTAACAACTTCTTTTAGAACAACATGAGCAAAAACATCATGCTAGTATTTGTTGCAATAGGGGTGAACTCTGCAGGTGGACTGATGCCTTTGCTCTATTTCAGAGACAGCTGTGAAGCAAAGCCAAGTAATTAAGGAAGAATATGTAACAAAGAAGAACTTGGGACAAAAATAAAGGGCAACTTGTGAGGCATCTGAAAGCTTGAGAAAAAACAATATCCCACAAAGTCTGCATGAATGCTACAACACATCTTGACACATTCGCATTTTTTCACATGGCACGCTGCAAAGTGTTTTATGTGTTGATAATAGAAGGAGTAAAAAGTGGCAGCCCTCTAATAGATAACTAAAATCAGTAGCTGATGCCTGGCTATCAACCCTCTTCAAAACAGTCAGTGTTCAGCCACAGCTACAGCAAACATTTAGATTTCAGACGCCGTTGTTCTTTAAACCATGTGGAAACAGCAGTCATGGAATGATCCCTTCCTGTGTCACCATGACAATAACCCCTGCTCACAAAGGCAGCCCCACAAAGAGGGACCTGACCTCAACCTCAACCAGCCCTACATCCTTTCAGCTGGCAACCCTTCAAACAAGAGTGATAGCTGTGGTAGTAGCTCATGCATTCTTGTATGAGGGGGATATGTTTGCTTGATGTATGAAGGTACACTGTGAAAATGAAAACTTAAAACAGTTGGCTTAAAAGTGATGTTTTGGTTCAGTAAACAAAAATGTTCTATTGTGTTGCAAACCACTTCAAAGTAATTACTCAACTACCTTTGTTACAACTGTTGTGTAAAGTTGGTCACATGTCATAAGTTGGGTTAGTAAAACTTCAAATCGAAGGTTTGAGGTTTCCTGAGGATGCTTCAGCAAAGAATGAGGTCTCCAACCACAGCTCATCTACATTTTCAATTCCTCTCGTGCGACCACCTCTCCTGTTTTGTACAGATTTTGTCGCCTTGAAGGAGAGTATTTTTGATTCAGTGTTGTATTAAAACTGTTTCACAGTTGCCCCCTCTGCTAAGCACTTGTGGTTTACAGATAACATACATTACATTAATTGAATGGTAAGTTATCTTTACACAAATGTATTAGTTGGTTCAAGATTTTGAGCCTCAAAACTCAAAAATCCAGTGCAGCGTTGCCCTAAAATTTTGAGTTTGCGCAACTTTATCGTTTTCAGGCTTCTGCTTTTTTAGCATCTGAATATGAGGGTGACTGTACAAGAGTGAAAAACATCCATAAAGTTTTAATTTGAAATTAAAAAAAAGGCTTAAAAAAAGAAAGAAGCAAATGATTCAATTCAGTGTGTCATTTACAGAGGAATCACCTGATCGATAAAACCCTAACCTGCTCTGTAACTTAGTTTATACCTCTGCTCATTCTGCTGGAACAGACCATTCTCCAGAGGAGCAGAGACACGTTTCATCTGCACATGTGCACAAACACTACATGTGTGTACAACACATAACCTGAAGCAGTGTTAGGTTTCAGGACAGACTGAAGATGTGTGCTGGACTTTACTGCCCTCTGGAAGCCACGCTGCACATCCTCCGTTATCATCAGCCAAACTTATTCATGAATGTGCCCGCCTCTGACTCATGTGTGTCGGCTTACCTTGTCCAGCTCGTCGTGCAGTTCAGACAGGGTGGGTCTGATCAGCTTCTCCCCCAGAGGAGCAGCTGTCTGCCGGTAGAAGTCAATGTTGGGTACGGCATCGATGGTGTTGTGTCCGAAAGTCCGTAGGTAGTAGGTGTTGGTGTGGGTGTCGTAGTGATAGTGATGCTGACCGCCGGTGGATGAATGCAGGCTGGTCTCGCTCATCACCGTGTCCCCGTTCTGCAGCCCCTCCGTGGGTGCGGAGTCTGGAGAGGCCGCGCTCCCGGCTCCGCTCGGATCGGCGAAATTCACCACACGAAACCGGCCTTTGGCTTCCTCCCCGCCGGCCCCTGGATCCGGCACATCTGTCGGAGCAGCGGGAGTGGCCTTATCGCTGGATGGTGCTGTAGTAGAGGCGTCGGAGCTCGGAGACGAGTCCGCGGCGGCGCCCGCAGCCTCAGTCACCAGGTCCACCTGGAAGCGGCTCTGGCTGGGCGTCGGACCCGGCGGCCTCAGCCCCGAATCCGGGGCTAGGAAGTCATTTTCAGCCGCGGCACTGTCTGCCGGGGCGGAAGGCGCGGGAGATGTCGCTGACATGGCACAAAAACAAACGTGAAAGCCAAGTAAGAGGGAGCCACGTTACGGCCCACAAACTAACGGGAGGAAGTGTGAAAGCCCGGGAGGAGTCCCGCAACACACGCACCACTTGCTTCCTATTTACAGCTTCTGCTCCGGGCAGAGAGGCGCAGAGCGCGGCGCGGTGAGACGTGGAGCGTAGCTGTTAGCAGCCTCTGAACATGAGGCGACAAACTTTCAGACACTCTCCTCCTCTTCCGCGACAGTAAATCCAAAATCCCCCCCGATGGACTTAATCCGGCTCCCCTCTAGACCGGGTCTCGGGTCTCTGGTTTCTGGTTCCGAGTGTGTCGGTAAGTCGATGGTTCGGGGCAGGATGCTGTTGTCGACCTTGCCGCAGCTCCTCCTAGACTCCCTGCGCTTCCCTCTCTGCTATTATACCAACTGCAGTCGACATCACTGAAGGGTGGGCTCCTGCTGCGACTGCTCTCGCGATATCTAAGCGATCCCCTGTCTTTTTTCAAAATAGGAGGGAGCTATCGCGAGAAGTCATCACAATACTCAAGGACGAGGAGGGGAGGGAGTGAAACTCTGCACCACTGACAGACAGGCCGAGCATTGTGTGAGCGCGTGCTGCTGTCTGTCTGTCCGTCTGTGAGCTGCACGTGGGTAAACGGAGACAAGTGTTTGCTGCCATATGGTGGGCTCCAACAGTTAATACCACTGACTCAGTTCATTTAGGGCAGGGGTTAACGCTGCACTGGGAGACAGTGTTCAGACCAACCACAGGGCACATGTATGGAGGCACGTCTCAGCCAATTAAAAAATAAAATAAAATAGATAAAAAGTGGGCTATGCTGAGATTTTTTTCGCACACATCGTCAAATTTGACTTAAGAAAAAGTCGAAGTTTTGAGATGAAAAGTCACAAAAATGTGATAAAGTCGATCTTTTGGATAAACTGTCGAAATAAGGAAATAAGGAGTTGAAATCTTGAGAGAAATTAAAACCATTGAGGAAAGTAAATGTTTGAGAAATAAAAAGTCAAGATTATGAGATAATCACATCAAATTTTTGAGATAAAAAGTCAAAATTTCAGCGAAAAGAAGTCAAAATAATGAAATAAAATGTTGAGATCTAGAGATATAAAGTCAAAATTATAAGATAAAAAGTCTAAATTATGAGGGGAAATAGTTGAATATTTGAGTAAATACTCAAAAATATGAGTCGAAATTAAAAATTTTGAGGAAAAATTTAAATTGTGAGATCAGTCAAAATCTTGAATTAGTCGGGTCAAATTACAGAAAGCTGAAATTTCGAGATTAAATGCTTAATTTTTACTCCTCACGTAACTCTCAAATTTAGAGGTGTGTAGTTTAATTTTCTTTGCATCTTCGTAAGAGTATGTATGAATAACCCAACAATGTACATGACCACCTAACCTAAGTATAGATCATGTCACACAAGTATGAAGAATGATTATCTGTCAACAAGATTTCAATAACATTTATCATTAAACTGTATAAAAAACAAAGTTAACCCCTCCCTTCAAAAATCAGCTGTTAAACTTGGCTTCCTGAGCTTGAATGTGAGTTTCATCTCATTGTTTAACATCATGCTGTGACTTTACAGTCCTGGTTTGCTCTCACTGCTTTAACAGTGTTGTTTTATGTCCCAGCAGGTGGTGGCTGTAAGACTGAAGGCTGTAAATGCCACTGTTCACCATCTGATTAGCAACAGACTGACACAGTTAGAGACAGGCTAGTAAACACAGTGGAGCACTAAAGGGTAGGATATCAACCTCTGGAGAGGGTAGAAATTAACTAGGCCCAAAAATAGGGAGACATTAGAAGAGCCAAAAATCTATAAGTCTCAAAGCAGTCACTGTGTAAAATACACATTTTTAGAAAATATTATTCTTACAATTCAAACCAACTTTAAGAAGATTGATTGGGAACTCCAAGTGCTGAAAAGGAGAGGCTGTTCCTCTAGTCGACATTTTGACGTTTGACTCTGGGGCTCTAGCATTCATGTTTCAAAGCATAGAGAGAGGAACCACTGTGAAAGTAAAGACTCGGCTCTGTTGCACTGGACCGACCACGTCAGTCACAGTTAATTCTATTTCATACTGATATCACATTTTATAACTTTTGGTTCAATAAAATATGTTCCAAACAACATCTGTTTCCTCTGTTCTGGTCCTTTATCCCCAGTGAAAATATGGACATTCCTCTAGTGTCAGACATTCTTCATTTTATTGAAATTTAGCTTCGTGTTTTTCGGTAAAACTAATTTTCTTTGGTATGTCTTTTTCTCTCCTTTTGGTGTTTACCAAGTAGCTCTGTCACATGTTGTTATGCACATGGTGCGAGATTTTAAATAGGAGAGGTTTTTCTCTCTTTTTTAAACAACAAAGTCTTTATTGAATCCTCTTCAATCAAACATTAATGGATTACATGCTGACATAAGTCTGATGCTGCTCCTTTTTCATACTGTTGTTGTTTAAAGCAAAATTTGTGTCCAAGGAGGAACAAACTCTCTCCCAAATCTAATAGCTCAAGGAACTGGACTAGTCCTACATATTTTGTATGTTCCATTCTTCATTTAGACAACAAATACACTAAATCTTTGGTAACAATCTGTACTCGAAATAAACCTTTAGTTCCGAGCTCAGAATTAATGTTGGCATTTACTCTTGTTTTACTGACAACCTCTTGTAACAGGGTAGGTTACTTGAGAAAACTTAAGATCTCATATAAGATGTGAGGAATGCCTTGTCTCTATTTAACACTCATTTGGACAAACATTAATCTGCCATTGTTTTATGCTCACACCCATGAGTCACCAGTGTCTGACTGAGTGGAAAGCTTGGGGCTGGTTACTGTGTGAATTTTTGCCTCTTCCATCTGCCTTCTTTATGTTTCTTACTCATCCTTAAATTTGTGTCATGACAATTACTGTTTTGGCATCATGTGTCCAGATAAAGTTGCAGTTAATTTGTGTTTTTATGTCTGACAACACGTCTCCATATGCTCCATAGCTCAGCTGTGCACCAACGCCTCCAGAGAGCAGCAGGGGAGCCTCTGCTGCAGTTACAGAATCTAGTTTTTCCCTGTGTATGGGGACACCAAGCTATCCCACACCTAATTCAATTTACCTCCAAACAGCCAAACCTGATTACTGAGATTCAATTTGAGGGGACAGAGTGGGGCGATGATGTCTCACACAGCATCATTACAAAGTTATTGTGATCAATAGGTCAATAAGTCAGTGCATCAGAAACTCTGACCTTAGGGGCTTCTCAAAGTGACCTCTTCTGTGTCCAGCTTTTTGCAAATTGTTCACTCTTTGTTTTTCATTCTAAAGTTTAATTTATTTCTTCTTTTAGTCATTTTATTTTGAAAGTAAAAAGAAGAAAGTGGCTGAGTTTTTGTGAATGGGAGCCTTAATGCATCTTTGCATTTTAGAGTTTGATAAAGCTGCATTAAAAGTGTTCTTAAATGCCACATTTTGTTTTATCTTATGGGTTTGGTTTTGCTGTCTTTGCTGTAAAAGTCTCGATCACTTTAAAAAAAAACCTTCATCATTGCGTCACAATGAGAAAAGTGTTATTTAGTATGTAAATAAGGTCTCACTAGGTTTGTTTGTGGACCAACAAGCATCTTTTCTCAGGTTTGGCAGCCATTGTCCCTGGCAACCAATCAGAGAGAGGCTCTTTAAAAGTGTCATTACGACACTAATGACCCAAAAACAGCCAGGTCTGTTACAGGTGGGTGTGGACCTGTGGAGACAACTTTGGGTGAAACTTAGCCCCCCTCAAAGTGCCTCGAACATGTTCAGACAACCAGAGTTGTGTTTCAAGATTCTGTGGTTTGTGATGTTGCGTACACAGTAAGAGCATGAGAGGAACAACCAAAAAATAAATTACTGTGAATATTATGAATCCCTGTTTTGGCAGAGAAGTATGACATAATCACAGGTATATAATTCTCTGGCTGCTCCTGAAGTTCCCTCTCTTGTGTCCTGCTGATACTCACACTGTGACAGACTCTGTTGTATATTCTTGGAGCAGCGAGGAAGGTCAAACCCCCCAGAAAGTTTCTCCTTCTCATTAGCCTGTAGGACTGCTAATCCTGTTAATGCTGCTCCTTACAGCTGGAGATCATTACCGAGACATTCACTCAGGACTGAGCTGCATTCACTGACTCTGCATTGCATGACAGGGCATCCCTGCTTCAAATGACTTCAAACTCCACTTCTTTTCTTCAACTAAATCTATGAAGAAAATGTATTCTTGGTATGTCCTTTATTCTCGCAAAACAAGATGTCCGGAATGAGCAGGAAGGCAGTTGGTGATTTCAGGGGGTGACACATAGTGGAACAACTGCAGTTCTTAAAATGCCCACCAGATCTAATTCTGTCTTTGATCCTCTGTTTCTCTCCTATTTTTCTCTTCTTTTAAGTCCTCTTTGTATTTAGAGCCTGTTTCTTTTAAAGGCTTGTTGGTTGGCCATGGACACCAAAATGGTTGTGTTTGCAGTGGTGTTTTTACTTTTATTGTTACTGTGAGTGCGCAGAGATCCTAGGAGTAACCATGGTTGCATTGTCAACACAACATTTCAGCTGTTAGCCACCTGTAGCATGTTGATGGTAACCCCTGCTAGACCCGATGTCCCCCACAAGCTGATGAGAAAGAGACAAGAATTATATGCTGGGGTGTCTGCTTAGAAGAGTAGACATCAATCTGTCCTTTTACCCATTGTTATGGGCAACCTAAGACAAACAAGAGGGAGGACCAGGAGGGATACCACAGAGCAGAGTAGCATCATGCTATTCATTGACCCTGACTCTGCTAATACAACAGTTTGATAAACTTTTGCCACACAGTAAGCTGGAAATCTTAAAAATGCATGACAGAGAATAATGTATTTGAATCTAAAAGATCTGTAAAAATAGAAGTAAAGTCAGAAATATCGAATGAATGGAATAAAGAGATAAATATTAGAGAAATTTTTCTTCCATTTTTTATTCATTCCGTTGAGCTAGATATTTGGGATGTGAATATTTTAGCTCTCAGCAGAGACTAAAGCCAGACAGTTTTTCCTTGGGGTTTTTCATAAATAATGCAGGATGACTCAGTGGTTATCATTTCTTTTCTCAAGTTAAACTCTCAAGTCTGTCTGTGCAGAGTTTTCGTGTTCAGCGACTCTTCGTTTTTGAATTGAATTTTCAAATTGCTCTTACAGGTGCAAATAGATTTAAGCACCTGTCAGTCTTAAAACACATTTGGG
Organism: Thalassoma bifasciatum; assembly: GCA_008086565.1. NCBI lineage: Eukaryota > Metazoa > Chordata > Actinopteri > Labriformes > Labridae > Thalassoma > Thalassoma bifasciatum. The sequence continues at coordinate 66,188 of RPOG01002309.1, read as the reverse complement.
ACTTCACCTTCTTGTACCTCATCTCTCTACAAACTGTCTGCACCTGAAAGGAGTTTGAAAGAGAAGGATGGGGTGAAGGAAAAGTGGAGAATCAGAGCAACATTTTCCTCTGCGCTGTGACTTTGTGGTAGCTTTGCGTTTATCTGTTGACAGACGCTTCATTTTAAAAGCTTTTTGAGCAAACATCTGCCTCTCCTCTCTACACTGTGTATGCTCAGACTCCGTATCTCCCTCCTCATTACGTTCCCCTGTCATCTCTTCATTAAAACTAATGAATGATTTGATTGAAATTTGACATCTTGTGCTGCAAACACTCAAACACTCAAATCTTCAAAGTGAATTGCGAGTAGAGTTCATATGAAGCACTTTATGAAGTAGCAGTGGCATTCTTCCTTTCAACTTATGTAACATCAGTTTGAAGCCAATTTTTTTAAGTTAAACTCTCTTGAGAAAAGTTTATTGTGACCTTATTTGAATGAAGACTGAAGGACGTCTCACTCCTAGTGACTTTCAGCCTGAATCCTAAGTCAGTGATCAGACAGGTTATTTCTCTGTACTGAATTTTCATTCCTGCATTCAGGGATATCTGTGGATAAAGTCAAGTGGATATTCATCACTTATCCTTAAGTGTTTCTGTTTAGAGCTTTGGTGGTAAAGTTTAGCAGTGAGAAGGAAGTTGTCAAGTTTTTTCCATCTTTATATAAAAAAAACATAAACAAACTGACATGTTCTGTCCTCATTGATGATGTTGGAGAGGGATTATCAAAACATCTTTTTTGTTTTAGATTGAGAAACTTTCAAAACAGGACTTTGCTGGTTAGTTGAGCCTTGTACACATTTACGTCATTCAGACATTACCAGAGCTCATATCACAACAATGGGGCTGTAATGGGCAACGTTAAAATTGTTTGTCTGCTGACATTTCCAACTCTTGCAAACAGAAACAAATTTTGACGTACCCATAAAATCAGCACATTGTAGTGCTTATAGAGATATGGTTTGTTTGTTCAATCGAAACCCTGAGTGTATAAAATCCATGAACGTCGCACAGTGCCTCAGGTGGTCAGAAGTTGGTCAAATTGTGACCTAAATCAGATAAAGGTCATCAGTGTTTCGCATCTGAGCAGCTACCTGTGCGGTCTCAAGCAGACAGATAAAATGACAGAAACTGACCCATCAGATCAGGAGGAGTCTGAGTGCAGTCACTCTGCTGCAGCGACTGAAACAGGACCCTGAAATATTCCACCTGCTCATGTCCTCAGAGCACACACACTCACCAAACATACATAGAGTAACTGTACTAGTGCATTAACATTACCACACACTACCAGGACAATTGGGGTCTCTAAAGGGACTCTCAAGTTCTCAAGTCTCTGCTTGTCTGCTGTTTTTCTGATAATCACTGTACTTATACCAGAGCCCTAACACAAGCAGAGAGATCGTCTAGGTTAACGTGCTTGAGTGAACTGAGGGACACTGGCCGCATGGACCGCAGCTTTCATAGAAACAGGTTGTGTCTTCGGCAAAACTGTTCTATGAGACTGTTCTATTAGATTCAGACATTACTCGTTTTCATTAACTTGAAAAGTAAAGCTTTAGCATCAAAAAAGAAAAAAGCTTTAGTGCTGATTTAAAAATGTATTTGAGAACTGCAGAAAGTTTAGTCAAAAGTTTGTCCTTGAAATATTCACCTCTAAATGTAGAAACTTTTACTAGAAGTTTCCTTTGCAAACAAATTTAACATTCACCCCTTGGAGCTGTTGTCAGTGACAGCACAGTCACACCCAGCAAACAGTGAGTCATTTCCATGAACTATGACCTGGAAGAAAAATCACAGAGTAATAACGTCACAGCTGATATTCTATGACAGGCTCTTCATGATAACCATAGTTACATGTTGCATCTTGATTTATGTCAAGCTAATGCTACTCACATGCATGGTGGAATTAGACAGCTCTTAGTTTTAAGCATGAGGGCTAAGAGAGATGAATATGACAGGCGGTAATAACCACAACCTCATAGACCTCAGACAAAAAGTAACACTGAGTAGCATCACAACAATCAACAGGTTGGGATGACTCACTACAGATTAGAGACTTCATTCAGATCCTTTTACATTTTCTATAAAACTCTGTACATGAGTCCAAAGAACAGAAAAAGTGAATGACTACAGGCCCCAGTATGCAGCCCTGAGGCACACCACAGCTACTCCAAAGCTGATCGGTCCTAACAATCAGGATACACTGTACCTCTTTGTTTGTTTCCAATTGGATCAGCAGGATTCAGAGCATTTGTGAGCTTTACCACAGAAAGTGAAAGCAAAAGAAAGTAACAGCAGCTATGTTGCTTGTCTCGAATGGGCATAAATTCTTTTGGGGTGGCTTATCTGTTAAGATCATCTAAGTTATGTTTCATTTTCCAAGAGCACTTCTTTGTATGACTGTGCTCTCACTCTTCTATAGTTAAGTTACAGACATTATTTAATGTGATTCTTTTAAAAAGCATAACTCAGTCCTCCTGGGCTGCTTCACAGGTTGTAAATGTATCACCAATACAGAAGCTAAGTCTCTTTTCCGCATGTTGTCTCCCCCCACACTTACTCTCTGTGCTCGGCACCTTCATCAGACACTGTTCACTTTGACATGTACACATGCAGTTTGAGTCATGTGACACATGACACACACCAAGTATCATGTTTTTTTCCAGATTGCTGATTGGCTGGTTGATGTTACTGCCTTCAGTAATGGGGGATGGCCTCCTAAGATCCTGCAGGCCCTTCACTCTGCTGCAGGGTCTTTTTGGTAAACCTGTTCTGCAGCTTAACAATGAAACTCCTTTTTGCTGCTCTACAGTCTCCAGGTGACATTCTGTCTGTGGCGTAAAAATTTCTGCTGTGAATTAAACTGTTTGTAGTTTATGAACACAGACTCTTTGTTATAGTCACAAACTCCAGAAGGTTGGCATTATTTTCAGGGTGTGCAACGCAGAGTGGTATGTGGCAGTTAGTTTCAGGTTTATATCACCAGGACTCTTGTTGTCTTGCTACAGTTATGATGAAGGTTGAGGCACTATGATGCAAAAACTGAAATCTAAGCAAGTATTTGTGCCTAATTTTGAGTAAAAGTGTAATTTTGATCCCAATACGAGTCAAATTTAATTGATGGGTTCAGAAACATGTTATTTCAAGATATCTTTGGACAAAAATGTCTGTAATGAACAAAAAAAAATCTGTCAATGGGGCCAGAAAAATTGGCATGTCAAGTCTCCTGAAATTACAATAATATCCTAATACAAGAAACTTTTTTTCTTCACTACAAGCAATTTAGACATCATTTTCCTCTTTAAATAACTCGAAACAAGACATTTTTCTGGACTGGTCTGTCAGACATTACATAACTCTCCTCTAAATTCTTTCAGAGATTTTATTTGGCAGCTCTCCCAGATAATACAGGGACTGTTTTAGAGTTTCAGCAAATGTGTGACTACAACTTTCTCACAACTCTCAAATTCCCAGCAGAATATAATTATAAAAAAGTTCAATGATAAACAATATTTCTCAAAAGCAGAGTTTGTGTGTTTAATATGGAGCCAAATTATCACTCCAGCTGAAGAGATGACCAACCCCTCCCCTGTTCGGAGAACAGAAAAAATCCATCCTTGTCCGGCGTCTCTGTCCTCCCCTCTGCGTTCTCTGTAAGCTGAGAAGTGTGCCACCCTCAGAGTTATTTCTGCAGTGAGTCTGAATCAACAGGTTTACATGTGAACGTCTGAAGCCATCCGAGGGTTAGTGTGACCTTTAGTGTCAGTCTGCAGAGTCGTGTAAAATTACCACACAGCACGGGAATGTCTCAGGAGAGGTGAGAGCAAATATGAAAGCTCTCTGTGGTTTTTTCATCTTTAACCTAACGTAGAGCTGAAGAAACAGAGGTGCTGCCAGCAAAGAGGAGGATTGATGAGTCACTGCAGCTGGTCATGTTCAGTCAGAGAGTCAGAGATTTTTTTTTCAGCAGAGATAGAGACACATTTATAAGAAATGAACTCAAAAAGACGATAAAAGCTGATGCAGTTATTATGTTAAAGAAAACAGCAAGTGCTATTTTTTTTTGTTGGAGGCTACAAAACCATGCAAACACGTTTATCTCATCTGATATCCATAAGACGCTCACTGAAATCCAAGCAAGTCATTATGTCTAATTTTTAGTAACATTTGTCTTACTATTCTTGATTTGAGCCACATTTACCAGACAAGGTCATAAAAATGTCTCATTTCAAGTTTTTAAAGACAAAAATGAGGCATCAATTGCTTGTAACAAGTAAAAAAATCTGCCAATGGGATAAGATAAAAGATTCTTGTTTTAAGACATCTTTGTAATTTCAAGAAACTTCCCGAACTCGTCTTATCCCATTGGCAGAATTTTTTTGACTTGCTACAAGCAATTTACACCTCATTTTTGTCTTAAAAAAACTTGAAATAAGACATTTTTATGACCTGGTCTGGTGAATGTGGCTCAAATTAAGAACAATAAGACAATTTTTACTACAAATAAGACATAATGACTTGCTTAGATTTCTGTTTTTCCAGTGCTCCGCTTGTATTTTTTTCTATTTTCAGCTTGCCTGGACAACTTAGTTTAGAGTTATGACAGAAAAATTTCTTTGACTTAATTTTTTAATTAATATTTTGGTTTTCAGTGGTTATTTGGTGTCCCCAAGACACATTTGTGTCCCTTTGGTATTTTTTTCCTGCAGGTATATAACTGTGTCTCTGCAGTGATACTGTGTTTCTGTGTGATTAATTTGTAAATGTTTAGAGTCTTTTGACCTTTTGGTTGTTTTTTGTTTCTGTCCAATCATTTGTGGAAATCTTCTAATGGTTTTGTATTTTCTTTCTTAAATTTATTCAATATGCATGCGTAGGTTTTTTTCAGCTCATTGGAAAAATAACCAATAACTGAAATATTCAGAGACATCAGAGTGGTTTTTTTAAATTATTATTCAGTTGATCAGGAAAAATAGGGGTCACGTCATTGACCCTAAAGTCTAAAGTCTCCACATTTATGACTGTCTTTGTTGAACTTTGGTCTTCTGTCCTTTTTTGTAGCTCCTTGTGGTCACTGTGCATTCTACTGTTGTCTTTCTTTCTTTTTTAAAAAAATATTTCTTCATCTGATTGAGACTTTGAGGTCCCTCCTTTCTTGATTTCAAGTAAGTGTGGTGCTTTTACATCTCAAGTGTTATGATGAAATCTTGACCCATGAATTTTTCCCACTAACACACTTCATATAAATGAAGATTACAGTGTGGTTTCCAGCCCTTGCAGTTGGATGAATGACAGTGTTGTAAGAATATCTCTGTAGCTGTGTGTGTTATGGGGGTATGATGGAGTTTATGTATCATCACTTCCAGTTTGTTTTGACCATATGTGTAACCTTTCACTGAACAGGGCGCGGTGACTTTCACCGTGTCCGACTCCTCCTCACCTGCAACCAGCATCACCAGAGCTCAGCCCGCAACCTGCAAGGTGACTCAGGAGAGACTGAGGGAAAGACTGTCTCTGAGTCTTTTTGCTTTACCAGAGGTTGAAACTTATCTGAGTTGGGTTATATTTCAGGTTTAAGTCAATGGAACTTTTCAAAGTCAGAGGCATTTTCAGAGTTGTATGTTATTCCTTTTCTATGGTCTGTTATAAAACATCTGGTTTTGATTTAAGTGTCTTAAAAGTCAGGTGTTTTAAATCGATATTTCCTGTAGTTTTACTGCTCACTGTGTGCTTAAACAGGGTCAAACCCAAAACAAGAGGGTTGCCATCACAAACAGCATGCAGGTGGAAATATTTTCATACACACTCAGAGGTTCAGAGCGGATTTAAAATACAGAATAATACAGTAATCAGAGCGAGGTAATTTTTTTTTTAGAGGAAGGAGTTTCAGCGCCCAGTGTCACTCTGACCTCTTAGAACAGTCAGAGGCTATTAGTACATATCTGACCTGGAAAGGTGGCTCACTTTCCCAGAATCCATTGCAACACTTCAACCTGGAATGAAAGAGAAAGTGGTCGAAGTTCAAGGAGAAACACAGAGCTGATAAATGTACTCTGATGTCTGAAGAAATCTGAGAAAAACAGAGGAGATGCTCAAAAGTATCAGAAACTCCTTTGGATCTGGGTGTAGAGTATACTTTTATGGGTAAATATAAGGTGACTATATTTGGAAAACCCAAAGAGAGAGGAGCCCTAACGGGCTTCTTGGAGATACTGAAAAAATACCCAAAGATACTGAACATGACAAAGTAGCTTCATGACTCATACATTTATTTAAAAGACTTCTTTTCTGTTTGAGGTGAATTTTTTCTATAATGTCAGCATAATTAATGTATGTGACTGATTTCTGCTGTTAAAAAAAAGATGAAAATCAAAGCTAGTTTTGGAATGACTTTTTTTTGTGAATATTTGGTTAAAAATTTTGGATAAAAAACCAAATAAATGAGATTAAAAGCCAAAATTTCTGCTTTTTGAAATTATTTTTTTTAGATTTTTTCCCCATAACTTACACATTGTAATCTCAAAAAATTCTCAATATTACAAAATTTTGTCTTTTTATCTCAAAATTTTAACTTTCATTCTGACTTTTTTCTTATAATGTTGACTTTTAATCTCAAAATAATCACTTTTTATCTTCTGATTTGACCTTTTATCCCATAATTTCAACTTGCTATCTTGACAGTAATATCGCAAAATTTAGACTTTTTATCAAAAACCTTTTAGCTTTTTACCATTTTTTTTTACTTTTTGTCAAAAAATGTAAACTTTTTATCTCATAATTTTTGACTTTGAGGTTGAGGCATTAGAATAATGTCAGTAGCCCAGTGCACCGACTTATCATAAATATCAACGGTCTGCAGAACAAGCTGAGAACAACACGGACATTGGGGAATTTTACAAGATCCCTCGGACATAATTTTATGGCCAAAAAGGAGGACATCTCTGGGCAAAAGAGGACATTTAGTCACCCTTTAATAATTAGAAACGACAGAAATACCAAAACGTAGTAAAAAGCTGTGTTTGCAGGAAATAAATCTAAAGTCATGGAACTAAACAAGACCAGATCTGACTTCATTTCTGATGCACAGAAATCATCTTAATGGGACTTAGACAAACAAAATCAGAAACCTGGTGGTTAAACTTTTCGCATGACACCATTGAAACAGAAAAAAAGTTTCTTTGGTGTGTTTTCACATGACACAAAGCAGAGAGAACAGAAGAACACTTTCACTCTCAGCATCAAGAGATGTGTAAGCAGCAGGAAAGGCTCTTGGCAGCCTGTGTCATCATCAATACACAGACCTGAGGTGAATGCAGAACAGCAGAGTGTGTGTGAGAGAGAGTGTGTGTGGACGGGAGTGGAAAGTTCCTGGTGAATGCACTCTCCTTCTTGTTGTCAGCTTACACACACACACACACACACACACACACACACACTCACTCACCAGAAGGACCAGCATTTATGCTGCAGGTGAAGCGTGCAGTAAACTTTGGATCATGGTAAACATTATGGATGTCAATATTGATGCTCTGATGCTAAAATGTCAGAACACACACCACAAGGTTTATAACACACTCCATGAAAAGACACACAATCAGTGTTCAGAGAGAAGATGAGCTCATGTTAATCTGCATCTATCTCACAGTGTTACCTAAAACTCAAACTTTAGCAGCTCTCACTGACTTTGATCCACAGGTCTGGTGTTTCATACACCTTCAGGTTATCAAACATGATCCATCTATCTATGAGTTAAGATTATTTTTGCAAGTCCAGCTAAAATGTTACACGGAAAAAGACAGAAGGACTTAAATGTCGGAAAAACTAAAAGCATCCAGTACAGGAAGTAAAATGTTTGTCTTTTTTCTTTAATAGTATCATCATGAGAGGTCTTACCTGGAATGGTCAGGTTGATGTGTCTTCAATATACTTATTATGCTTTTAAAATACGCCAATATACTGTATAGGATTTCAATTTTCAAAGTGTGTATGCATGTGTGTGTGTGTGTGTCTTCTCTCAGCTCTCAGAAAAGTAAGAATATTTCTCCAATGTCTGACTGAAACGCTCAAAGATGTGACTCTGAGAAAGACTCTAACCTGTGCGTAAAAGGAGCTGTAGTTTAAACTGTCCTGTCAAGCTCAAAGTTAAATAGTATAACAAGGGAGAACATTATCAGTTGATGCCCTTTTTATGGTATTATGACTCTGATATGTCTATGATGGATGATGTTAAGACTGGACTTTGGATGCTGTTCACAAAGAAAAGGATCAGTAGGCATGAGAGGCTCACTCACTGTTTATATGACTTTAGTGCCACATTCTGTTCAAAAGGAGTATCACAGCTAAGACGACAGTGATGACCTGTTTATGGTGAAGACCACAGATCCCAGGCAGAGGGTGAAAGACTGACAAAAGGAAACAAGTTGGGGGAAGATATCTCTAAATACATTTTAAACTAGTCAAAATTTTACTTACAGATATCTACAATTCATTTCCCGCGTTGAAATTTAATTTTGGATACTGTAATTCTAATTCTGCCTATTCAAAATGCATTTAGAGAGCTGTAGATGTCTTGAATGAGAAACCCCATACACATAAATGGCAAAAAGTGACAGATTTCAGATAACCAAAATGACGTTGCCGATACCTGAAATGATGATTGTGGACTGGCAGAATGTATTTGCAGATATCTGAAATGTTGTTTTTGGCTAGGCGAAACTGAATTAGATATCTTGAATTAAAATTCTGACAATCCAAAATATAATTACAACTACTCAGAAATAAGTTGTTGATATCTACAATGTTATTTTTGGATAGTCAAACTTAGTTTCTAAATGTTAAAATGGCCTGCCATCGTGTTGGAGGATGTACAGGCAGTGGTGCAGAACAGCAGAGATGTGAGTTGCCCTTTTCCCGTCCACTGGAGGGCGCCACAATACAAGCACAAAACCTGACTCTTTTAAAAGCAAGAGGATCACTTTACATGATGATGTTTCAACGTTAAAGCATCTACAGGAATGATACATATGGAATGATGAATGTACTTATTTATTGATTCTGCTGATAGGAATGATGTCTACAACAATAGGAAAAATCTCAGTTTTAACAAACCACATCCTTTTTTTTTTCGTTTTTCTTTTTCCTATCACAAGTGAAATGGAAATTAGCCCCCTGACTCCTACTAATGATGACTTTCAGCCACAAAACAGCTTTTAACATTTCAGTCACTTTAAATCTGTTAACCTTCTCAAAGGACACAAATGACACTTAGGCTCCCTTACAGTCATTAAACTGTGGAAATGTTGTCATACTGACTTCTCAAATCAGTCATAAAACACACACACACACACACACACACACAGAAAAAGCTCCACTTTGAGACCTTAAAATGTTATGAACTCTTCACCTGAAACTCCATACCAGGTATCTTATGATTGTCTGTAAATAAAAATAGCAGCACACCGTTTAACCTCTGGTAAACAAAGCAAAACAAGAAAAGACGGGAAAGATGGGGAAAAAAGACAAACATAAAAAAAGATGGAAAAATAACCCTTCACAACATTCAAATATCACAATGAGACGAGAAAAAAACCTTCTTCAGGCCGAAGTGTTTGTGCACTTTGCTCATCATACAGTTGTTACGCCCCATTTATTATAATAAACATGATATGCTTGTTTCACATACTTCAAGTTATCTGCTTAATATTTTTTTTATCATTAAATAGAGGGGAAACATCAGCTGGAAGGGATCACAACTCAGTCAGTTAGGGTGGAAAACCATCCTCACTTAAACACTACGTCTATGAATCTTAATTTCTATGATATACAAACTAAAGACTTCAATAAAAGTATCCTCAAAACTTAATGTCTTTACAGGTCTGGATGTAAATAAGTCACTTCAATGTGATTTTGAGGTACGCTCATGTTCCATAAACAGAGTTGCTGCACAGTTCAAAGTCTTTAAAAGGCTAAAACTCCTTCCAAAATGATAAATAACACCAAAGCCATCACTAGTTTTATACACCCATTATGTTTTTTTTCCACCATGCGGAATCCTTGTTGAGAACGGATGTGTTTTCACTGTGAGGGTTTAGATCAAGTCCCAGAGAGGAAGGAGGTGGTTGGCATCTCATACATTCATTCATCTGCTTTCATCTGGTTCATGTATTTGTTTTGGAAGATGGATGGTGATAGAATCTTTTTAACACAACTTATTTTGTTCAAGACAACTTTTTACCAGATGCAGCGCAACAAGGTAATGTATTTTTCAACAGTTATGTAGCATAGTTGTCCAAAACGTGACAGCAAACCTTGTAAGTTTCAACCATAGTTTAGTAGCCAGCCACATTGTCTGACCAGTGCTCATCTACCAAGCAGAGCTAATGCAACCTGGCTCTTCATTTAATTTACAGATTCTCAAGTTTGAACAGATCACCACAGTATAACCGCTGCATGTGGGTTGGAATGAACATTAACACAAACAGCTTAGCTCTATCACTCTCCATCTTAGCTTTCTTCTGCTCTTCTGCTCTTCTGTCCCTTTTCTGTCAGGCAGTCCAGCTCCAGTGTCCACTAATATTGCAAAATAAATTTAAAGAATCATTTTCAGCCGAGAAAAACATGGATCTCCCTTCTCACTTCTAAACTTTTTCAGCCGGTGTGGCGTTGTCAATGAGACCTCTACTTGCTGAGAGTCAATCTGGTCCAGTCCAACCATTTTCATCAGGCATATATCGAGATATCAGACTATTTCAAGATCACTCAGAAATCGTCATAGTCCCTTTCATATGACAAGATGCCAGAATTGTTGGTAATGGGGGGAGAAAGCCTGAGGACACTCTCATCATGGACGCTGTGTCCTTTGTGTGAAAGAGGAGCCAGTTATAAGCGCTCAGTTAAAAAGTCAGCCTCTTTGATGGTACTGGGCAGCACATGTGCATATCAGGATGCTTAGACAGAATTTTCATTAGAAGAAATCTCAAACCTTAACTGGAAGAAAAAAAAAGGCTTAAATATTATTGGTCAACTTTTAAAAGCCATTTAGCTTTGCACATTAGCCATTTTATTATGTTCATACACAACTTCCCTGATGAAGCTTCTCTTTTTTTAACTATGGTTCATCCCTGAATTTGCACTTTTTTTTTACTTTTGCAAACCTTATACAACCTGGTTATCGATGCAGATAGACTTACTTCAAATAGATTTCACTGCCTTCATTACAACTTTTCATTAAAGTATTAATGTCTCAGTCAACTTTAAAGGCTTCAATACTGATGAGTATAATCCTTCTACTATTCATTTGTAGCTGAAATTTTGTAACAGTGCAAAACATTAGCTTTAGTATTACTTCAAGTGTTTTATTGTTGGATTTGATCATTTTTTTTCTTTCTGATAGGTAGATGAAAAATCAACAGAGCTCCTTTTTTAAATAAAAATATCTTACAGGCTTATTACGTTGCACATGTTCATTCATTAATTTACAGATGATGGTTTCTCATTAAACATCAGGATTTAAGAAACATGATTGTAGGCTCACTGGTTGAATTTAAAACACTAACTTTGTGCACATCACACGCGCACGCACACACACATACACACACACACACACACACACACCCACACACACACACGATCAGTCAGAGTCTCAGAGTTTTTAGAGTTTTCTGTTCTGGTTGATGATGCTCTGGTGGATTGCGTCTGTCAGAGGAATGTAACTCTGCTGTGGAGCGTCCAGAACAAACAGAGGCTCAGAGATAGTGGACGGATTGAAACCGCTCTGAACCAGCTGGAACTTCTGCTGCTTGAACGTGCTCGTCATCTCCATCACCTCCTGAAAGACAAAGCATCATCAAAGTCCAAACCTTTGTCTGTGTTTCCTTTGTGCTGTTTGTGTGTTTAAATCTGCGTGGCCTGTTCCCCGCATGTCACTCCCCACTCTCACCCCCTTTACCACTCCGTCCACTGTCCTTCTCTATTGCATTAAAGGCATGAAGATCCCAAAATTATCTTTAAATTCAGTGTAATGTCCTCTACAGTCCCAATAATTAAGAAAAAACCCCAGCAAAGTTAAGATGTAAGCATGACAGAGTTCAGACCTGAATCCTGATGAAGAGTGGGCGGGCGTATGCTGGTAGTTCCTTCGTCACATGATCAAAAAGTTTCTGTCCATCGAAGGTGCAGCTCGGTCTGATGATAATGGCCGCCATCCCTGCTCTGCCCTCATGTCCTGATGATTCAACAAAGAAATGTTTTAAGCCCTGCTCATAATTAGAAATCTAAATTTTCTTACTTTGTGTGATATTTTTATGGTATTCACACCCTGGTGTTATTTTATCAGCATAATGAAACAAAGCTCTTCGAACACTTACCTGGTACTTCCACTCCATACACATTAGCTTCCTGTATAAAATCCACCTGACCCAGAATCTCTGTCACTTCTGTGGTTGCTACATTTTCACCTTTCCACCTGAAACCAAAGAGACGTTGTGTTCATTCCACATGAATAACTGCACAGGTGTGTGTCAGCTGAGTAAGGATACATAAATTCACATGTGAATATGTTCACGTTAAACTTTGTGCACTTCCAAAACTACACACCCCAATTCCAAAAGTTCATGATGCTTCAAATGTTTTCAATGGTTGGCCAGTCAGGACTGCAGACAGGCCACCTTAGAACCATGGATCTTCTCTTCTGACTTTTTTTTTGCATTGGTGAAGGAGTATCTTAATAGATCATTTCCAAGAAAGTGTTTTTTTCCCCAATATAAAAGCATAGAAGTACCTGAAAGTGTCTCCCACTCTGTCTCTGAAGCAAATAAATCCCTCCTGGTCTTCAGACATCAGGTCTCCAGTGTTAAAGTAAGCGTCTCCTTTCACGAACACGTTCCTCATCAGCTTCTTCTCCGTTAACTGTTTGCTGCCAGCGTAGCCAAAAAATGGGCTGGTGGCACTCACTTTTGACAGCAACAGACCCATCGCACCTAGCAGGTAAATTTAACATGAAGTGAGGAAATATTCTCAGAGAAGACGGTAACAGGAGAGAAAAGAGAAAACTCACTCACTCTTACCTTGTTCTACCCGCTGACAGAAGCCATGCTGATCTTTTACTGGTTCATCTTTCACCATGTCATACTTCACCAGATCGTATTTAAACAGGAGCTGCACAAAAATCAAAGGAGACATTAAGATTGTGGATAGAAGTGAGGATTCATCCAGAACAGGACAGTTATCAACCCATAAACAGATGGTTGCATAATTTTCAAGAGTGATTTTGATTTAATTTTATAAGGTATTCTCACATTGTTGACTGTACAATGCAAAGATTGAGAACATTTGTCCTAAAAGTTATCCAGATAAGAACTTTTTTTTTTTTTTTTAAATTTTGGGACTGCCTCATTGTTATTTCAGTTCAATTATTTTATGCACAAAAACTGCAGTTCCTCAACTGTCCACTGGTGGCCACTTACCTAAATTAGCACAAGTGTCTTGTAATGCTTTGTTAAATAACTTAACTTTTGTAACTCTATATGACCCAGCAAAGAGACAGCCTATGAATAGTCATGGTGAGAGATTAGAGCTAAATACACGAAGACTTTGTTTTGTAACTCCTCTGATTAGCAGCAGCTCTGAAACCCAGCTTTACTGAAGCTAAACCTCTGAAGATGCTCTCCAGTCATCCCTCTAACCAACTCACAGACTTACGCACTAATCTCTTCAGCTGAATACTCAGGTTTGGCAGTCTGCTCAGAGACGCTTCCCAAGATTCAGCTGTGTCAGAACCATTTCATGACACATAGTTTAAGCAGAGGGACGTCCTAGAACTTTTTTTTAACAAAAAATCACCACTAACACAGAAAATCACTTTCAAATCTACGTAGGAATGATCATGTTATGCTGTATTTAGAGAAAACTGTTTTTCAATATTACATTGGCTGAAGTCCTGTCATCATGAGATAGATGGTTTTTTTGTGTTTTATTGTGAATGCACTCTTCATTTAGAAGAAATAAATCACAAAAGTAAAAAAATGAGTTAACAGTCACTATTGTGTTGTGAAAAACTGCACTTAAGTTATCTTTTCTCCAAAGATTAAAGACAATGATATGTGCCTTAGAGAATAATAAGTTTAGTTTCAAAGAGGAAATCACCACTCTGGATATATCTTCGAAATAAACTTTATGATCACCCTTTTTTGTTGTTTCCTATTGCAGTTAAGACTGATCTCTAAATATTTATAGATGTATGTGATGGTGTTTCAATGTAAATGGTTTTAGTTTCTGTGTAGATGTCATGTTCAGCACATAGTCTGATGCTGACCCCTCAGAGACCGTCTGATTGAGGTCACTGCAACCATCTTGGATAATGCACGACCTAGAGATCTCCTCTAAGCTGTTTGCCCCTCCCCCTCCAGTTTACCCAGATCACCAGGAGCCTGCAGGATGTGACCCATAGGTGACACAACATGCATCAACATCTTCTAGAAAACACACACCTGGTGCATCATATCATAAAAATCACACCTATAATCCAAGTATGCATTTGAAAAAAATTAATCGTGTATCGTTTCTTTGTTGATGCCCTTTCATTTCTTTATTTCCCCTCTCCTAATTTTCAAACTTCTCCCAGGACCCTTAAAACACAGCAGAGGGGTTCATTTGAAGAGGAGGAGAAGGACTGCACAGTTTGAAGCAGGTTATGAGTTTTTAACTGATACGTCAAGATGAGGAGAAGGACTTGAACTGTGCAATAATAAAAATGTTTCATTGCTTTAGGTATTACGATGACAAACCTCCAGGAACACTTACATGACTTTTGTAAATCCATTGGCTAACTTCATATCTATTTACTTATAAACTCAATAAAATGTTGTTGACGCAGACCTGTAAAGCTACTTTTTGTGCACAGAAAGTCTACAAGAGGAATTGACAAGGGAATGGATAAAAAATCCATTTGACAATCAGAATCAATAAGGGCAGTGATATCAATAAAATCTTATTAATACCCATCCCTAGACAGGACCTTTGATCATTTCATTGTGATGCTGCATCTATGACTTTAATTTTTTTTTTTGGTTGTTTTTTTGATGTTGAAAACTGAATCTAGCCTCATCAGATCTTACTCTGCTTTACATTTGTAGCTCTACATTAAACCCTGAAGAGTCAGGACAGCTGAGAGGCTCCCAGCTGCTGTGACCTTAAATAACTTTGTTTGGAGTTGTATAAACAGGAAGTTACTGAGATGTTCTCACATGTAGGCAGAGTGAATCTTATATTCACAGCCTCCGTATTTCACACAGAGCGCTCTGTAACACTCTCACTCACATGTTTACTGGGACAAATGTTAGCAATTCATCCTTCGCCGTATTTCTTAGAAATGCAATCCAGATATCTGCAGGCTGCTCTGTTCTCACCAGGAACACTGATACTCCGACACACTAAAATTGTTTCTCTATAGAAAACAACAACTTACTCTGATTCTTGTTGTGGGGTTTATGAGGAATACT
Source organism: Thalassoma bifasciatum (assembly GCA_008086565.1). Classification (NCBI taxonomy): domain Eukaryota; kingdom Metazoa; phylum Chordata; class Actinopteri; order Labriformes; family Labridae; genus Thalassoma; species Thalassoma bifasciatum. The sequence continues at coordinate 50,651 of RPOG01002309.1, read as the reverse complement.
GTTGGTTTATATCTTCATATTACATGAAAAGAAAACAAACAATGCAGCAGAACAGCTCTAAGCTCTGTTGTTTAATGTATTCAAAGGAATAACCCTAGTCTGACCCCAAGGGCGTATAAAAGAGTGTGGAAGTGTGTTATCAGCTGCTCCTTTCACTTTTTTGCAGCCATTTGAATTAGAGCAAACCACTGAAATGTTGTTTTTTTTCCAATAATGTCTCCTGTTGCCTTTATTGCTTTTTCTTTCACAGGAAGTATAACCAATGTGAGCAAGCTTCTTACTGACATGCAGATAGGACCATCTCTCACCCTGTAGATGAAGTTGGAGCGGCCCACAGTCCCAATCTTTCCGATGTGGTTCATGAAGCACAGATTTCCCTCTGTGGAGCCGTACACCTCACACATCTTTATGTTCCCAAACCGGCTCTGAAACTCTCTCCAGACATCTGGTCGCAGCCCGTTTCCAACGCCCATCTTTACTTTGTGAATTTTATCCTGATCTGTCTGTGAGAGAGGGAGAGACGTGAGGAGGCCAGCAGACCATTTGTCATCATTTCTCAGTGATTTCTTACTACTTTCATTTAAACTTTATGCTCCATGGACACAAATGTTCATCTTCTAAAAATTACTTACACTCACTTATATGTCAGCTGTGCACTGACTGTAATGTTTAGATTGTACATCTCCAAAAAACACCTCAAACTGCCTTAAAATTTGGACAAGCTTTCAGATTTCTATACTTTCTGTGTGAGGTGAGCTCCTTCAAAGAGCCTTTGGAGAATTTGCACTTTATCCTTTTTCTGACCAATATTTTCAGAGAAATGAATTTTGATTTTGTTAAACCCTTACTTGATCAGTTCATTCATGATCTATTGTTAAAAACCAATAATTTAAAACCTCCTCTCCTCCCTCCTGTCTTCATTTCTGTCCTCAGTAATGAGTTGTTGTTTACACGTTAATCACAGACAGTCATTAATCCTCATGCTTTTGTGCACACATTGAAAAAGTGTGTCTGTGTCGTACGTGTCCACTTCTTCAATTCACGAATCAGAGCAGAGGACAGTCCAGAACATCCCCCTATCCCGCCCACGCAGCCAAATAACAGAGGGACAAAGAGGACTTTGAGTTCTGCCTTTGCTGTGTATGTGTGTGTGTGAGCGTGCGTCCCTGTCAAGTGTCCACCATGGGATGATGCAAACACAAAAACAAAGACCCTCTCTGTCACAGTTTTGCACACTGTCGCTGATTTATTCATGAGTCGCAGAGACTGTAAAAGGAGGAAAGTCCTGAAACTGTAAAGTTCTTTTCCCACTCTGGCATTCATCATGTTTCACTCCACCTCCACTTTATAAACCTGCTTTTCAGCATTTCTGTTAGAAATGGCATGAAACTCAATGTAAAATTAATATTTAACGTACAGTAAAGAAAGTTCACACGGGGGAGAAACTCTTACTAGAAATGTATGAGAACATGGGTGCGCTACTAATGAGAGTCCGACTGATGACAAACCACAAAGCCTTTAAGGAAATTTGTCTTTTTCTAGGGTCGCGGAAATATTGGATTCCTTAATACCACATGCCTCTAAATAAAACACTTTCTGGTATTGTGTAGTACTATCATCATTGTGCCCAAACTTGCACAAAAGAAATGATTCAAATTTGTACTTTCAACTGGAAGTTAGTGAGACAACATCAGAGAGAGAGAGAGAGAGGGAGAGAGAGAGAGAAAGAGAAGCAGGAGTCAAATTACACTGAGAGACAGTTTATAGAGTGCATTTAGTGAAGTCCTTCAGTGTGTAATGGAAATGCAATTCTTGCATTTAGATCTGTTTTAGATAAAGCAGAAAACAGAGTTAGCATTATCACCTGATCCCTTTAGCTGTGTTTTCTATCAGTCCCAGCTTCACATATCTTCATCTGGATTCTACTCAGGGTATAATGTTAGGGACATGTCACATGCTTTAGCTTTCATCACCATTAACAGTGTGCTGGGTGTCATTTTTCATTGGTGCTTTCTGATCCAGAACAATGTGCAATAAAAAAAAACAATGTTAGCCAGATATAGATGCTCATAAGTTCAATACGGATGCCATGGTAATGGAAAATCATTCATTTTTTAGTTTTTCTATTTTTGCACAAGACATCACGATTCTGTTATTCCTGTTTTAGATGTTGACCTTTAAAACACTTTGATTGTGATCTATGTAGAAACAGGGATAATATTATTCCTGTGGGAGGTCATAAACACAGAGGGGATTTGGGGTAAAAAAAACAAGTGATTACAGATGTTGTTTATTTAGAAACTCTTATTTCTATTTGTAGATTTATAGACATATGATAAGGTTGAACTATATGAATATTTCCCATTAGTTCTCAAAACTGGAAGGTAAAATAACTCTTCCCCTCCTTTTTCTTTACTAATACCTGGCTCTGAGACTCTTCTATACCAAGATGAATACATGAAACTGTGGGATTACCTTTGGCTGGTTGCAGAGATATCTGCAGAGTTCACCAATATACTGAAAGACGGTCACGTTGTGTGTTCTGCAGTCATTCCAGAACTGTGAAGCTGAAAATTTCTTCTTCAGGACGCAGGTTGCACCTGTGACAGAACAGACAAATTCATTTCAGTCCAGACTGCTCTCAGCCTGCAGGGTCAATAGTTTGCATGTACTAAGTTACACTTTGCAGTATAGATTTGTTCTGAGAACTCTGCCCCTTGAAATGCCAAAGCAAAGCAGAAATGTTGCAATGCTTTCATTAAATAAAGATTTTAAATGATCTTTAAACTACCCTATTCTGTTTTTATCAACATTTTCCAGTGTCGCAACTTGAGATTTTACAAAAAATAAGTTGATGATGAAGTTAATTGAAACTCAAATTTAAAGAGACAGTATCCCTGAGCATATAGCTTCATACTTAGAATATATATATCACCCTAAAAAAATCAACCTGTGCTGTCATCTGTGTAACAGACCTAGAGCGGCCATTATTTTCATCACTGATGGTAGTGAAGGCTGTCAGGGGTAAACAGGCTCTTAGTTTGACGTAAAAGTTAACTCCATGTCAGGTCTGAAAGCTTCTGTTCAAAGTTTCATATGTTTCGATATCTCTAACTTTGAGGACACTGGCCCTCAGTTTGTTGGCACAACCTGATTATTTTAGGGACATTGAACCCTCAACTTTGCCAGCAGTTGGAACTATCAATCAGCGATGGGTGAGCTGATTTTTGAGATCACGAGTCTCCTTCTAAACCCTAAAACAAGGCTCAAAGAGGAAAAACAGAGCAATGATGTGACCTAATAGTCTCCATGATGGTGTCCAGTGCCAGCTTCCTGCTCTGAACCTTCCAATTAAGCTGCCAGCCGAAGTGAAACAGCGGCTCTTCAAAGAGGTCACACAGTTTGGCAGACGCATGAACAGTGGTCAGTGGACTCTGTGGACTCACTGGTGATCACTTCATCAGGAGAATCTGCTCTCAGTATTAAACACTGAACTCAGTGATGTAATAGCTCAGAGCTGGGCCTCATGTCAGGGGCTCACCATTCACTGATGGTTCATGATGCTGGTTTTGAGACAAACATCCAGTAGTTTTAAATTTTTGTGACCAGGTTCATGTTGAAACTTGAATGAAGATATAAAACTGTCATAAATAGGAACATAAAATAAATTAATATGATATTTTAGAATATTATCATGACAGTATAATTCTATTGAATGAAAACAATTTATAAAAGATTCTGCTCTCCAATCAAACAATACATTTTGATTGAGAGGCTTGCATCTGCTGGTGGATTAACCATTACAGAAACAAAAAAGTACTTTGGTAATCAGCAGTACACTGTTAGTTACGGGCAGTGGTAGCAAGAACCTCACACTGGTCAGGATTTCTTCTAAGGATCTTCAGCCCCTCCCTGCAGATTGTTTGTTCAGCTCAGTGTTACAGACATTCTTCATTTTTACTCCCTGAAGTGATTTAAACTAAACCAAACCCAGCAGAACGAGTTGTTCTGGTCAAGTCAGAGGGAGTCCTGTCAGACTGAAAACTATGCACTGAAGTCTTCATTCTGTAGCTTCCTCCCCCTCCACATCTGCCACTTCCCTGTTTAAGCTCAACCGCACTGAGTTTACAGACTGTTGCTGTGTTAATGTGTAGATACTCTGTGATTTCACAATCCTTGCACTGTTGCTTCAATTTTTGATGCAATTTTTGTTTCAAGATTTAGGTTCATATTTATTGAAACTCTATTTTTTAACATTATCTCTGCCATAAACTAATATCCATATCATTGGGACTCTTTCTATGTGTGAATACATTTTTACTCAGCTAACATACTGACTTTTGATGTATGAATATGTATATGATATTAAAAACATATTTATTAAACTGACTTTTCAGATGATCTTTGACAAAAAGTGGATAAATAAAGTAAAAACAGAAAAAGTCTTGTAGGTGTGTGCTAAACTCACCAAGCTCTATGGTTCCTCCGATCCCAATCAGAGAAGCCGCACTGTGGTAAAGCGGCAGAGGGACGTACATGACATCATCCTCAGTCACCCCGAACGCCCAAAAACCTGCCGCTGCCTTCAGGCTCTGCAGCTGAGTGATCACAGCGGCTTTAGGGAGACCTGAAGAAACACAAATTTTGCATTACATGATACTGCAAAATAACAATCTAAAGTGGCGTAGCTGGGGAAAGTAAAGCAACAAATTCTCATAAAATGCTGCTTTTCATCACAGGTTTAATGGTTACCAAAGATTTTGTGGCATTCTGATTATAACAGAGAGAACTAACATTAAGTTTGGTTGACCACTCGAAACCTCCTGATGCTCTTTCAGCCTCGCGGTCCCTGTTTTACCCTTTTATTTGTATACAAGAAGCTCTTCTGCTTTTTCTTAAAGCTTCTTCTCAGCTTGCAGCGTTCTTGTGATTGAGATTCTGACATTTGAATCTACAGAAGTCAAAGCGTTTCTGTTCAGACGGACATTAAATTTCCGATATGAACAGGCCTCTGGTGTTTTTCCGTAAAGGGTAATCTCACGCTCACTTAAGACAAATTAATGACCACCCAAACATAATCCGTTTCCAAAGCATATGAATGAAATCTTATGACAGTGCAGCAAAGATCAGGCAGGGTAAAACATTTAAATCTGACCCGAAGTGATCCGTTTTTAGATTTGCACAGAGCACCACACAGAGACAGTTTGGGGCATAGAGAGGAAATGATTACTGCAAAAAGTGACCACGTTGACAGCTTTGATGTAGACAGTTGTCGCAAGTTCACAGTCACTTGTCAGAGGTGCAGAGTAGAGAAAGGAGGAAATAAAACTCTTGGACATTGATATTCTTGTGATACTGACCCCCAGTTCATCCCATAGTTCGGGATATCAGGACCCAATGCAGCAGTAACGTTGCAAAAGATAAGCAGAAACAAATCTCCTAAAGTTAAAAAGGGGTAAAGAAACAAATCCAAATCCTTAATGGTAAGTTTGTCCACAGAGCTTGGCAGGACGTTTCTTTAACCAGGGAGAAATCATGACATCGATCAAATTTCCCACGAGTTACTGATTTAATACAAAATATTGGAAGAGTGTGTGTGAACTCATCTTAAAATTGGATTTTTTAATATTTTTTCAAAGGCTGGCTATAATGCAATTCCTGTCCTTGACAGTAACTTCAGCCCATCTGAAAGCTGTCTACCCACTGGTTGATAACTGGAGAAGGAAAAACATGCATTAAGGCAGGAGAAAGTATAAATGTGAGGTTCTTTGAGATTTGGAAGTAGAGAAAACTGCAGAGACAGCTTCATATGCTTAAGAGTCAAAGAGTTTTATGGGGAACTCCATCTAAAAGGTAGTTGGAAACGCTGAAAAGAGATTCAATGTTTATGAAACAAGGTCAGCAAGATCAGCAGGATACTTTGATGGTCCTCATGTAATCTATATTGAAAACACAGCAACACACACACACACACTCAAACAAACACACACACACACACACACACACACACACACACTCAAACAAACACAATGGAAAGAAGTCAAAGCTTCCTCCAGAGAATCTGAACGTGTCCTCAGAGGAAACACTGAAGGTCTCTGTTTCCTTTGTTACCAACACAACCACTACACACACCCACAAATACTACACTCAAAAAACACCACAGAAAACCACAGCACACATACAAACACACACACACATCAATATACACATAAAACAGTCAGTCAAGTAAAGAAGGAACCTTTATATGAACTTGAGATCGCCCAGAAGAAAACTAAAACATGATTCTATCAATCAAACTCCAATAAACTGAAGTATTTTGTCGCTTTGAGATGTTATTACAGGTAATTACAGCAATTGGGGTAAAATGAGAGTAAAGAATAGAGCTGCTCCTTTTCCTTTTGCTTTCAAATGATTTAGCTCTTTTGAGTGTTTAAATCAATCTGCATAAACAGACTCTCTGGGCCATTACAGAGCAGAGAAACAAGCTTTAAATGCAACATTTAATTGAGTCAATATTGATGAAGTGCAAACTGATGCAGCAAAATTCATACTGCAGGCAGAAAAATGATGTCTGTAACTGTCCAGGTCTAATGTACTACAGACCCTTTTTGCAGAATACAGCATCAGTAAACCACTAATTTACCAGAGGTCATTTCTGTGGTTTATGACTGTTATGGCTGCACTGGAAGTATCATCAGTATAAGCATTTAATTGAAAAAAGTCCTATTTATATTTCACCAGGTTGATGCCATTGAAACTGCAAATCTCTTTTTAAGGAAACCCTGGTCCAGATAGTTGATGGCAAAAATATGAATCACACACTTGCAGACACAAACACAAAGAGAACCAAAGTACAACCTATAACCACGAAAACCACATCCTGCCTCAGAGTATTTCATTCAAGTCAATCGGTCTTTTGTGGATTTATATTTTGTTTGTTTGTGTCAGAAGTTTTGCTTTGTGCTGTTCATTGTGCTCCTTGTTTTGTGTGTTTTCTCTTCCATTTCAGAAACCTTTGTTTTGCTGTCATCACTCTGTGTGTGTATGTGTGTGTGTGTGTGTTTCCTCCTCTACCCATCAGGTTGTCTCATAAATTCCTAGAACCATCCTAGCATTGTTCTTCTTGTCCTCCAATGTGCTCCTAGTTAGTGTTTTTTGGATTTTTATAAGTGGTTTGGAATTTTTTGTGTTCATTGTTAATAAATCTTCTAGTTTGTTGGAATTAGGTCTTCGATTCCTTTGCAAACCACTACTCCTGACACAAAGAAGCAAAGGACAAATCCACAAAAGACATAAAAACACAAGGAAAACACAAAAAGGACAAGACACAACAAAAAAACAAGGGGATACTAGCTCCATGAGTTCCAAGTTATTCTGCAAGAAAGAAATTATGTTCAGGATTTTATGATAGAAGGCTTGAGAATAAGGTCTTTGGGGCGTAATAAATACTTACTTTCCTGTGTGTAAAAACACAAAGATAGTCTGGTACCAGGCAAGGAATCATTGATTTAAAAGTCCACCAAGGATTTTGTTGAAAACAGACACAAACACTGCATGACTCTGGTCTAAATCCACCTTAAACATGAACCTTTCTGACTGGAAAAATGAGCCATGACTCACCTGTGGTCCCAGAGGTGAAGATGTACAGAGTGGGTGATTTAAGGGAGGTTGTGACTCTCAATTCTGCAGGTACAGGTTCATCAGACGCAGTATCCACCTTATCCAACAGCGCGTTCACCTGTGTGTGCTCACTGTGGCTCTTCACAGCCCACACCTGGATGTTGTCGTCCAGCAGGGTGGTCAGGATGCCGTCCAGAGTGTCCACCAAGTCTGAGAGAGAGAGACAAACAGAATACAGTTCATTAAATTAGGAACTCTCTCATTTTAAAGGAGGTTGATTAACAAATACATGTACAGCTACTGCAGGGAAGAGGAAGTTAATAATAAAGCGTGATGGATGATATATCACAGCATCATAAAATGGGGTCTGAATAAGGACTGAGTGGCTTATGCTCATGTTTCAATATTACTCTGCATTGAGTGGATGAGGATATTTTCAGAGTGAAGTCAGCTGATATCATTAACCTCCAGTGCAGAGTCTCATAGAGGTTGTGTTTTTTAGAAGTATCTCACATCGTAGCAGCTACACATACTGTTTGTTCTCTAATGAAAAATGAACTGAAGTCAGAGTCAAAGTCTCCATTTTCTCACTCCTAGTTTCCTGCTGTAATCACTCTCTCACCTCCCCAATAACAGCATCCAGTACCTGAGAGGTTGCCAGCCTATCAAGGGGAAAACATGAAGAGACAAACAGCCATTCATACACACTCTCACACCTAGGCTTAATTTGGAGCCACCAAACAACCTGCTGAGCATGTTTTGGAGGGAGGAATGTGGAGGAAAGCCAGAGCACCCGTAGAGAACCCGTGTTTTCACAGGGGGAACATTCAAACTCCACACAGAAAGACTCCTGCTTCACTGGGGATTTGAACACTATCTACAAAATTAACATCATGTTTTACTGAAGAAGACTTGGATTCAGAGATGGGAACTATAAAATCATGAGAAAATGTTTCCTTAGAGATTAAATCAGCTGAGATGAGAATCATTTGGTCATAGACTCCTGTACATTCAGGCCTTTCCCTGATACTGTCATCAACAGAAACTGACATACAACAGTCTCCCTGCTGCTGTCAGAGCTCCTCCATGAATATGTCTCCTGTTGCAGGCGGGTTGCAGTGAGGACAGCGTCCTCTCCCCACCATCACGTCTGTTTGTTGAGCAATAATCAGCTGTCACATGGCTGCAGCGTGGTGAATCCTATTAACTGGAGATGCAGGAATCCCCCCATCAACACAGAAGACAAATATATTTCTTTAGCTGGATTACATACCTTTACCTTCAAAGGAATAGCTGCTTTGAACTTTGATCACAAAAACACTGAGTATTCTGAGCTTTTAAGGGGATAGAAAGTTTTCAGAGCTGACTTAAACATTGAGCAATCATCCAGGTTGCTCAACAGGACAACACAGGGATAAAACCTGAGTCTGAAATCAACAGCTGTGACCCAACAAGACACTGAAGTTCATCATTCAGCATTATTACTCAAAAAAATATAATGAGAGGGTTATTCCATAAAACAAATGGGATAATAAAACAGTCTGTGTTTAATGTACACGTCCATTTCCTTCCTCCTTGTGACAGTTAACTTGACATCTTTGTGTTGAGGGCAAAAAAGCGTTTGAGGACGTCATCTTAAACTTTTGGAAACACAGGTCAATATATTTCCTTGGGCACAAATTTAACAGCCCAAACACTATCTACTGATCCGTAAAGTGACCATTGAGCGTGCCCTCAGCAGCAATGGCTCACAGGAATGACACAAGAGCTGAGATAAGGAGTTCATTCATAAATCGGCGGCTGAAACCTACATTCATAAAAGTGTAACATGGTGTTTGTGATGATGAGGTGGTTGAACTTTTTTCAGCTTACAGCAACTAAAACCTCTTTTTAATTACTACATTATGATATTTCCTGCATGCTTTTTAGATCACACCTGTAAACACAAATTTATAGACTTCTGTGATGTGTACATGTTTTTTCATGGACATTTTTTCCACTTTTGAAAGCTTAAGGCACCCGAAATATTGAAAAGTAAAGTTTAGATACAGCAATTATACATGGCTACTTGATCCATCATCATTTTTTTTTGGACCTACTTTATTATGCACAACATGAAATATTGGATTCTCTTTTGATGATTAATGTGAAATTTTGAGTGGGACAGGTTTAATTTCTCTCTTAAGTTGGGCAGTATAGTGTACATGTCATATCTTCCTCTACCTGTTGGGCACAAATCAGCCGTTCAGGCTTCAAAAAGACAAAAGTACAATCAAGAAATGAGAGATTCAGGTAGTGGTGAGAGTGTGCTACTTAATGTGGACACAAGACAAAGTTATGAGCCGAGGTTTATAGAAGAACAAGACTCAACTAAGTCTGAGTCTTCTGAGCTAAGTTGAGAGCAGGAGAGATCCCACGTTACCTGGAGATGCAGGTGTGTGAGCCCATGAAACCAGAGAGCTCCACGAGCAGTGATAATCTCACAATCCAGAGTACAGTATTTATTCCTGGCCCCCCTTAAAATGGTCAGAATCGAGTGTAGCTACAGTGTCCGTGTTTCTATCAGAAAAATTCAGGTATAAATATAACCAAAAACCTGTTTCATAAATGATAACTGTCACATTATGGCTATTGTTTTCACAAATAGATTATAAAATGATGATAAAAATACTTCTGTTTGTTTCTCACTTTCAATCCAATTCTTTATTATTCTTAATCTTCTTTGTTTCTGATGCTGCAAATCTGATATGAGTTGATTGTGCAGGTAAGTCAAATTTGAATGAAATCATTAGATAAAGATACACAATGTGTTACTTATGCAGAGAAACAAATACCTGGATTAATCTATAAATAAAAATTAGGATCATTTTTAGGTTTCTTGATTTCATATAATATTAAAAACAGCTGTTGGGTGAACGCAAATAATTGTGATTCATTTCTGTTAAATGAAAAATAATTGATATATTTTGCATTTTCCAGAGGAATATCAAACATAAGGACTTAGATTTTTTTTGTGTAATTTTCAGTTTTGTTTTTTTTTTTTTTTTTTTAACTTTGACTTGACAAATATAAAAACAAAACACTCCCACATAGGACATCAATTAGTTGTCAGAGTTTTCGATACTGTAAATATAGGTGAATTTCCTCCAGTAAAGTCTTACTGCTGACCTGTTACTGATCAGGAGTTAAATAACTTTTAATGACCTAATCATCACCTGTTTGGTGTAAGTGTCTTTATGCAAAGACTATAGCATCTGACCTGCAGGGAACCATCAAAATAAGGGGAAAAAAACTGATGCAGGAGGACAGGTGTTTCTGGAGACACAGTGACGTCAGTTACAGGTGTGATCTTTACCTGAGCCTACGATCAGGGTCTTCGCTCCGCAGCAGTTGAAGCAGTGCAGCAGAGATTTGGACTTGATGTTGGTGTTGAGGAAAGCCACGGAGCAGCCCACCTTAACCAGCCCGAACCAGGCGCACAGAAAGTCGGGCTCGTTGCTCATCAGCAGAGCGACACATTCACCTTTCTTCAACTTCACCTCATCCAGGAACACGTGCGCGAACCTGTTGCTGCGTCTGTCGATGTCCCGGTAAGTGTGCGCGGTCCCTTCATAGATGACGAACGGTTTGTCCGGGATCCGCTGCGCCTGCTGGACGAACCGGTCCAACACCGTGAACACGCGGGATTTCAGTTTGAAGAGTTCGAGCTTCACTCCGTACCGGATCACTTTCAGCAAAAAGAGCAGGTCCCTCCAAAAGTAGGGGAAGCAGAGTTTCTGGAGGAAGTGAGCGGAGAAAAAGCCCGTGAACACGGCGGACATCCATCCCAGAGACAGCGTCATGTCTGCGGCGGGTGGGAAGGCTGGGCACTGACTGCTCTGCTCACTGCGCCCTACGTTACATGTTCAGGTGATAAACACACACAGCACGCGTGATGTAAGAACAATCAAGTCATGGCAACATACCGGAAAATGGACAGAATCACTTTCAAAATAAAAGCAGGCATCATTTAAGACTTGATTCAACATTATCTTTTATCAGCTTGTTTTTATTTTTTCATTTAGTTTTATGCAGTTGATTTTTAGATACATTTATTTTACATTAATCTGATTGTAAGCTACACAAAAATTCAGCTATTTGTAGAAAAGGACCCTAGGACAAAAAAAAGATAATCAAACTCATAATCAAACTTTAGAACTTTAAACAGGGGCAATAATAATAACAATGATTTAAAAAAAAAAAATAAAAAATCTTTGCACTTATTTCTTATCCGTGTTGTTACCACAGCACGATCTTTTAGTTAAAATAAAAATCAGAGATCATTAGGACATGATACATTATTTCTTTTTAAATTTCAAGCAAATGAGAACATGGCGGGTTTCAGAAAGTCACCAAATAAATTGTTTTGTCAATGGCAAAAGAAAACAGTGTTATTATTATATTTCAACAATATTTATCAGTTTAATCGAGGATCATATTGTATATGCTGTTATTATTGTTGTACCTTTTGTACTTTTTATTTTTTACTCATTGTGTATAGTATTGCCCATTTTGTTATCTCTACCCCATTTGCTTTCCTACTGCTGCATCTTATTAGGATATATGGCAATGCTGAATTTCACCTTGGAATTAATGAAGTATTCTAAATAAGTATTTATTATTCTAATGTTTTTGTGGTAGTTGCAGCACCAGACAGTCCCCCTGTATCTATATAAATTATGGTTTAAGGCAAAGAACAGGTGTATGTTTAACTAAATTGATTTAGTACCTGATGCTGATAGTGCTGATGTGATTATTAGTTCTTTTTGGAGAGATGAGGAATAGAGCCTCTGGTTTTATTTTGAAGGCATGTGCCGCTCACTTCCTGTACGCTGCTGTGATGTCGCAGCTTGTAAGTGTTTTGATAAGCGATCGTAGTCATGTGACCGTTGCCATGGAGATGGGTGGGCGGCTCTGTTGAAGCGCTTTCAGTTTAAAAATCAGATAAAAAAGAAAGGGACGGTTATTATCAGAAGAAAATGCAGAAGAGCAAATGTTTCTGGATGAATGTGTTTTTATCTGAAAATGAAGAATTACGTATTTATTCTTCATAGTGCCAGAATATTTGCTGTTGTGTGAATGATCTGAACATATGTTGGCAGAAGACAAAGATAAAAGTACACAAAGAACAATTATTCTCCGTCACCGTCCTCTCACTTTTAAAGGTTTTAGTCAGTACAAAGGCCTTTTCCCCGACCCATAGTAAAATTGAAATACGTTAGGTATGTGCAAGTACGTATTTAATCATAATTGTATTTTTGTTTTTATTTATTTATTTATTATTTTCAAAACAACGAAAATTAATTTTCTATTAAAGCTGATGTGAGCAACCTCAGTGTGTCTTTATTTTGGCCCCGTAATTTTGACAAGTCCATAATGGATTATGTTTTCTTGCAATGTTTCTTAATTCAAAACAGAAAACCCAGCTTTTTCTACACAACCTTGGCTTACTACATTTGTCCTACATTTGTCTCGTTATGTTTGGCAATAGCTTTTTTATTTAAAGGTAAAGTAAACTGTCACTTGTTAAGAAGGCAACTGCAGGTCTGGGTGCAAATGAATATCATGATATTCCAGCAAAAAGAAACAGCAGCCTGACAGCACAGTTGTCTTATTCCTGACTCCTCCACAGACTAATGGAGTGATCATCTGAAAGACTTCATGATACTAATAGGGAGGAGAACAAACCAGAGTCACATGACCGTCACATGAACGTTTGGCATCAAGTCTGCTGTCTAAATTCAATTTATTGCCTTGCGGCTGTCTGCATCAAATGTGCACAAGGACTAACTATTATTCTAACTCACTGTCAGCCACAAACTGTCAGGTTAAAAGGATTTAAAATCTGTCCAAAGATATTCACACAGAGTAGAGATTCAACACTGGCTCATCCTGATCAGTGATTTTTGCACTGCTTTATTTTACACTGATAAAAGACATAGTTATTGAGGACTCTAACTAAATATACACATTGAAGACTAAAAGTAGTGGGGCCCCATCACATCTAAGGTTAGCAGCACAGGATCCAGCACAGAGAAGAGCTGAGCTGACATGAATCATACTGAGCTGCCAGTATAGTCCATGTTATGTCAGCGGTCATTAGGCAGGTTAGCTGGTAACTTATCAATAACCTGTTAACCCAGTCAGCAAGCCAGCAAAGTTTGTAATAGACAAAAATGTGATTTGTATTATGGAGACTTCTACTTTGAAGAAATGCTTTTTGTTTCTATCACCTTGCTGTGTCATGTTTATCTGTTACTATACACCACACTGGAAGCACTTTGTTTGGCCGCTACCTGTTTTGAATGTGCTATAAAAATAAAGCTGACACTGACATTGACATTTTCTATGAATTAATGTAATAATCAGTTAGTTGTATGTTTTAGACTCTAAATTTGACCTGGGAAGTTTGGAAAGGGACAAAGAACAGAGCACAGTGTTTCTGTTTGGTTAGTGTTGTGATGTCATGATTTAAGCAAATTTTGGGTCCTTGCGTAATTCTCATTTGACTCTTTGAACAAGTTGTTCAGGCAGCAACCTGTGGTCTCTCCTGAGATAACTCCAATACCAATTACCTTGTAATCTGGAGGTTTTTCCACTGACATCTGAAATCTGAGCTGAATGCTCCTTTGTAAAATTATCAGCAGGATGAAAAATAAAAGTTGAAAAGGAGGTCAGCCAATTAATTAAAAAGCTTTTCTAGTGAACTAGCTTTTGTCTCACTTTTTAATGATGAAGAATCCTGATTAAAAAGTGACACAAAGATCCTTTATGGTTTCACCTCAAATACAAGTTTTATACTCCAGATTGAAGTTTCAAAGAATAGTTCTAATCCTTTCATTTGAATTTATGTGTATTCAGATTATCAGATGTTTTTTTCCCCCCTTTCAATTTACTGACTAGACCCTATATAGACCCTGTATAGACGCTGTATAAGGGCATGCACATGTGGAGAAAAAAACTGAATATTCTCCGTAGGTATGTTTTCTATGAATGATGAATGATCGATAGAGTTTAGTCAGGGACATATTTTTACCACACGGGCTGGTTAACTGGAGCATGGACAGCCTGTTCTTTGAGAGTAAAACAGCATTTTGGTTTGCAAACAGAGAAAAGATAAAAACTTTTAAAGCAAACAGACAGTGCGTACAAAGGAGCACAGAAAGGTCAAGTCAAAACAGGTTAAATTCAGTCAAAATATTGAAAAAAAAGAAGAAATAAATATAAAAACTATGTGGTACTTTTGTCAAAATATATCACATCTGTAGCGTGTTAAATTGATTTATGTAAGTGGATTTTTAAAATTCTTACTGTAGTAGCTTTCTTTTGGTTTGTTTGACCTCAGATAAAAATCTCCTCTTTCTCTCTACGGCTGGATTCAACGGGCAAAACTACCTGTGTTCTCCAAGGATCCAGAAAAACCTGCTGCACTTGCTTGATGCTCAAAAGAGATAATGAAGAGGAGGATACTTCATCTCTGAGACACTTGAAGACCTTTTTACTTGATTTGAAATGCAGATAAAGTGTACTTACTACTATTTATTGACAAAGTCTTTTTCCTTGAAGGAAAAGATACATTCACAAGTCACACCTACAAAAAAATCTCTTTGAGAATACGAAAAGTTCCATCCTTTAGTTTCTCACTAATTGAAATATTGTCTGTCAGGACTTAAAATGCTCACTGCTTTCTCCCCCTCCTCACTTTATCTTCCTCACTTCAGGGGAAAACTGTAAAAAGAATGTGCTGGAGAGAACAATAAACTTTTTCTTGAAACAGAACATTCATAAAAGTACACCACTAGGGCACATCCTTTTGTAAATACTGAGAAACTGTAAGCACATAACAATGTTTTGACTTGCAGTATTAATTGATATTTTAAATGTCTGTGGTTACACAACAGGCCACTGTGGACATAACCAACTCCAAATATGATGAGCTGCTCAAAGCTGTGCTTGGGCGCCACCCTCTGTCCAAACAAAGAATTACAAAAACAATGCAGGGGCTTTGTCTTTTCCAATAAAGAGTAAAGTAAAGTTAATGTTGTGTATAGGCTGAAAATATAATGGGTAATTTGTTATCCTGATTCAACCCAGATAAAGTCTGGACCTAAAGTATGACTAAAGTTTTAGGTAGCTTTTAATAGTTTGACAAGACATGTTTGGAGTAGAGGAGTATCAGAAACGCATAATGTAATTAAACACTTTTTCTTCATCAATTTTATTATCTTTCCCTTATTAAACTGCGTCATGCAGTAATGTTTCGGTTTTGTTCTTGTTTATATCTTTCTCCATATGCATAAAGCAGAGCAGACAAACCCTCATGTGATTGGTCAGAGTGACGGGCAAAATTTCGTCCTGAGTTTTGTTTCACAGGCAAGAAGCACATTACATTTTACCATCTTACAGAAGGCTCTGTACTTTATTTCGTAGAATCTTGAACACTGAAAGCAAAAAATCTACATAGTTTCCTTTTTTCTGACTTAAGTTGAAACTCTGTGGAGAATTCACGGAGGTTTTGTGCCTTTGAGGCCTTGTTGAGGGTTTGAAATCACCACAGCGCGGTCTAACTGAACCAACCAAACCGTCGCCACTCAAAGCGGAAGTTCACGGTTAGAGTGAGGTGAAGAGAAAGACCTGAGTTTAAAACCACTATCTGATGTTTCAGCAGGAGATAAAGAGGATTTAAGAATGGAGGTGAGTATTGTCTTTGTGGTTGAACTAATTTAAATGCTCTATTAAAAAGGCATGTGCTATCTTTATGTGTGTTTACATCATGACTGTTTGTCAATACTGTGTTGTATGATTTGGACCTGATGCTGTTGACAAGTGTCTTTGGAAAACTATACAGAGACCAACAGCTGACCCCTGGATGGATAAGGTTTTATTTCTGTTTCACTTTGTTGTGTGCATTGGTGTGGTCACTCTCTTCACTTAATCTCTACCTAACTTGGCCATGACTGCTCTCTCTCTCTTTCCCTGGTAAATGCTTTAGGATGAAAAAATGACCATAGATCTGTTTGGTATGCTTCACGTGTTTATTTTTCCTGTTGAACATCATTTGCCTTTGATGAGCAACGAGGATTGATCTATCAGTGCCTCTTCCACCCATACTGTCATTATAACAGAACATTTTTGTGTGGACTAGAAATCCAGAGGTTACTTAAATGTTGATAAAGTGTTTATCTTAAGGGTTGATATCAAGGGTTTGTACAGAGTTTTTTTTAATTATGATTTTATGTATTTATTTTTTTCAGAAATTGACTTCAGAATTTTTGAATGACAGTCTGCTCCTTGTGAAAACAAGAGATTTGTGTGTTGTGTATTGGAATAGAATGTGTCTTAGAACTGCAATTTGAGTGTAAAGAAGAAATTGTGCTTGTAGTTTATCAGAATTGGTTCAGGGAGTTGGAGGTTGGGTTACATGTTGTGTTCATTGTGTCTTGAGTACCAGTTTCTGTGTGTAAACAACTGAGAAAAACTGTAAAATGTGATATGTTAGTATAACCTAAACACCTGACTCCCCTCTGTTGTTACTGTAGATGGATGAATCCACTTAGACCATCATCCAGCTGTGACACCATGACGTCTACTCACCACACACTGTTTCCAGAACTTTCATCAAACCAGGACCTGTCAGCTCATGCTACCTGCAGGTCTGAGCCAGTTTTTGAGTCCACATGTGTGGTTTTTGATGAGCCTCCTCTGCCTGGGAAAGTCATGGAGGAGAGCAGTGATCAGGCTCAGTGTTGCACACAGCTGAAGACCAAGACTGAGCCTCAGCTGATGAGACTGGACACAAACACAAAACAGAGGTATGTCATGGATGTGTTTAACTGCTATTTTAAGGGGCTGAATCATTTGAAAAGTTTTTTTCAGTGTGGCCTGGTGGCTCTGAAGCAACCATTCAACATCTGTTTGTGGTTTCAGTCTTCCTCTGTAGCAAAAACCTGTATCCCTGTGGGGATTCTTCCTGTAATGTTTTCAGACAAGTTAAATATCAATCTGAGCCTGTCTGGGACAAGAACTTGTCGTGGACAAACTTCGATCCATTAAGTGTGTACTTTCTCCAGGTTGAAGACATCTATAGCAGATACCCAGACTTTTTCTTCCTACTAAAAAATATGGATATAAACTGACTGTTCTCTTCTCTTTCCTCTCTCTGTTCTTGAGTTGAACATTTTTTATGATGGGTACACAGTGAGTTAAACATCCACACAGCAGTCAAAATATCTCTCTGCTTCTTTTCCTCCTCTTCAGCTCCATGTCGGAGACCTCCATGTGTCGTATTTGTCACGAGGAGGGGGCTCAGGAGGAGCTGCTGTCTCCCTGTGAGTGCTCAGGGTCTCTGTCCTCCGTCCATCGCAGTTGTCTCGAGCGTTGGCTGTCTGCTTCAGGGACCAGCTTCTGTGAGCTCTGCCAGTACCAGTTCACTGTGCAGAGGAGATCCAGATCTCTGCGTGAGGTGTGGTATACGTCAGGGCTTTAGCCTGTGATTTATGAGCTCTTGTTAGGGTTCTACTCTGACTCTCTCGCTCTCCCTTCCTGTTTCAGTGGCTACAGAGCCAGTCTCTGCATCAGGAGAAGCGGACTCTGTGTGGAGACTTGGTTTGTTTTCTCCTCATTACTCCTCTGGCCTCTGTGTCTGGCTGGCTCTGCCTTCGAGGTGCCACCGATCATTTTCACTCCTCCAGTCGGATGGAGGCCGTGGGGCTCATCGCTCTCACCGTGGCTCTCTTCACCATCTACCTCTTCTGGACTCTGGTCAGTTTGATTGTTACACACACATCAAACTCATATCAGCCAGCACAGATTCACTTCGATTCTTATAAGCAACCAACAAAGTATAATTATGAAGCACTTTAAAACAACCACCACTGAACACAAGTTGGTAGAAATAGTGTGCTGCCTCCGTCCTTTAATGAACAACTGCCAGTCAATACAGGACAGTCCTTCACTCAAAATGACGTCACAGGTCTGCCCTGACGCACATATACATAAGAAACTGAATAATTTTTTTAATGCATATGCATTCAATTCTCAAAATAGGGTGAATGAATAAGATTGAAATAAGAAATAATGCAATTTGATCTCTGTATACGATCACTGTAGTAATCAAAACTTCAATTCCATGTCTATGTACCAAATAGAAAATGGCAGTAACAGTCAGCATGTCTCAATGACGTTGACTTTTTTTCTTTCCCCTCTCTGTCTGGTCCAGGTGTCTCTCAGGTATCACTGTCGGCTCTACAACGAGTGGAGAACGTCCAATCAAAGAGTGATCGTCATGCTGCCCCACCATCACAGCGAGATGTCAGGGCTTTGCTCTTTACAGCCCTCACAGAGGGGGAAACAACCGTCCAAAGAGTCCATCGTCTGAGGGTGAGTCCGGGTCCTGGATCTGGTCTTCAAGGGGAGGGCACCCTGTTCACCTCTGGATCTGTGTGCACTTTAAAACTCAGTTTGACCCACTGACAGACTCTGAAGAAGCCGCTGATTGAAGAAAGAAAAGGACTTACAACACTCATTAAATTGAGTCACTGCAACCACACACACACACACACACACACACACACACACACACACACACACACACACACACACACACACACACACACACCATCAGCCAGCAGAGCCACACACTGACTCAGGGGGGAGGAGGGGCTGATGACCAAATATGGTGTTAAAACATGAAGCAACAGGAGAGCTATGCTGTTGCAAAGTCTCTATTTGACAAGTTTTAACTGTCATTAAGATATTCTTTCACTTTCTTTTCTTCAGGGGACTAAATAACCAACAGGTGCTAAAAGTTTTCTAACATCTGCAGAAGATTTCTTCATCCTGCAGCAGGAAAGAGGCTGTGATGCTTTGTCCACTTGATGTTCTTGTTTTTGTTCCTGACATAATAAGGATGTTATTCTGAGTGTCTGACAACATCACAGAAATGATCCCTGGAAAGAGAGAGCGCTTCTTGTTTATGAGAAACCACAAACAGACGTCATGTTGCTCTCTGTACACAACAGGCTGCACTAGCAGAGCACAGGAGTTTACCTCAGCTCCATAAGTGGTTTGTTTTTGTGTAATTGTCTGTTTAAAAATGGGTTACTTTATTTTCCCTGCAGGTCACTCAACAACACAGACACAGTCACTGATTGATGCAGATACATCCAAGCAACTTGTGTGATCCACAAGATCTAATTATTGTTTCTTTTAAAAGAGTTTAGTATCTCAAAATTGATCATTAAAATAAGCTGTTTGTAGTTAGAAAAGAATTTTACTCATGGCAAAGAGAATTCACAGCAACATGCCTCTTTTGTCAGACACTAAGAATAACAGTGTGAGCCGGAAGAGGTTTAAACCCACAGGTTTATATTAAAGCCTTTGCAGCCTGTTTCCCTGAGGAAATACACGTGAACCTTTGAGGAATTCCCATTTATCATTATATTTATCCTGTTGTTTAAAAAAAATGTGCAGAAGGAACTGTGGGATGTATGAGATGAAATGTTTCAGGGTCAGACAAAGTGGAAAAAAAAATTGGTATGAAGATTAGGTTTAAAACACAGGCATACAGCATGTCTGCTTACTGACAGATTTAAGTACCCAGACAGTTTTAGCACTTTTGACTGATGTATCATAAAAAGTACTTTATTAATGCACATTTATACCAAAGAGTATTTGTACATGTTGTTTATTTCATGTGTGTTATGCTATGATAAAATTTAATATTATCAATAAAACAGATTTAATTGCTCTAAGAGGGTTTGTGAAAGTGATTTATTTTTGTCAAGTCCTGCACACCTCATGTATGAGCATTTATGAATGCAGCCTGATGCTTTGAAAAGACAGACTGTCAAACACCAGCTGATGTTGGAAATACTGAAAAGTTTGTTTTTAAATGGAAAAACAAAATTGATCTTAACACTGTGTTGGGGTCAGGACCTTGAACCTGGCGCTGGTTGGACATATTTAACCAAACATTCAGGACTCTTCAAGAACTCAGACTCAGACTGGAATCATTCACTGGTAGGAGTGAGCCTGTTTCTATGAGATAGGAATGTGAGTGTAAGCAAGTGTGTGTATGTGTGTGTGCGAGTCAGTGTAAGAAACTAGCTGTGTGCATGTGAATGGAAAAATGCAAGCATGAGGAAATGTTGTGTCTAGAGCCGTTATACAAGCAAATGATAACTTTGTACATGATATTCCCAACAACTGTTTCACATTTTTTATCTACCATGCCAAAATCTCAGCCCACTAAAACTTTGTTTTATATTAATGTGTTTGAGCGAGTTAAGGTCATATGTAAATTGATAAAACAGATTAAAGAGCAACAAGATACTGAAAAATGATTAACCGAGTAGCTAGAAAAAATAATCTATAGCTGTCTAATCTACAGAGTCTTTACAACTGGATGTGCATTGTTTATTTAATGTATTTACGGTTGTATTTAAACTGTGATATGCAGAATTTGTGACCATCAGCAGATAGCTTTTATGAGTCCTACTAAATGAGAATGCTTTACTACTTACCCACTTAAGTCCACATCATTGGTTTAAACTATTAAAAACTGAGCTCAAAGAGATGTACCTGGGAGTACATATTGAAAGCTGGAAAATTCTGTTTTCTCTCATTTGACCTATCGTGCAGTAATTTGGCTTTGGAAAATTATAATGTCATCAGTTGTACAAACTGAAGCTCAGCATATTTTAGTGGTAAAAAAATGAGGTGGTAATACTGACTATGAAGTGCTAAAGCTCTGCTGTTTCTCAAGTAATTTTATGTAGTGACTGCAATATTTGTGATCTTATACATTATGAGCATGAACATTCATGAGAACTCAATCTTGTTGCAACACTGACATTTCAGGATACAATTTGCTAAGTTTTATACTTTCATGAATTAAGAATTGGTGCAACTTTTTCTTTTTTTCTGTCTCACTAACTAATATGTCTTAACCTATGGATGGAAATACTGAAACAGGCTAAGAGGTGGAGCTGAGGACATAGCCACATCAACTAATTATGTTTAGAGAAATGAGGGACAGAGACCCAAACTGTTTTTGTGCCAGGCTGCATGTACCAGTATGTTTATTTCCATTGCAAAGTTTGACATTTTTACAGAGGGCTGTATGGGAGCTGACTCACTGCATAAAAAAAGCCTCTAGAGGACACTACAGGAACTGCAGTTTTCAGCTCTTTTGTACTGACTTCTTCTTTCAACACCAGAGTCAGTTTCCTCACTAAATCAAACAAAGGAATTAGAAAAACTATCAAAAACAATTCTTTCACTGAAAAAAAATGAGGACAAGGCTGTGAAGCTAAATCCCTCTGGTCTCTGCCTGAACAGAGTCATTATGTTGATCACTCCAAAAACAGGAGGTGTCTGTCTGGTGATTGGATTTGTTTTGAATTGATTCTGAATATGAACTTTCCAATAAACACCAGTCTTAGTTTTACTGCAGTGTCTTTAGGATGATTCAGATGCCCCGCGCAATTTGAAACAGGATTTCTGAGGTCTTGAACCGTTGGACCCTTAGTGCCCTAACCCCACCTGTTGTCATTTGAATGAGCGTTTATTCAGCTCGATGGAGGGGGTTGGCCTGTCATCTCGCTGCCTGTCATTCAGGGCTTTCCCTATCTCCAGGACTTTTGTGCTCCATTCCTCGGAAGTGGCATTCTTAGCAATCCAATTCTCCACCCGTACAATGGTTTGTTTCAGCACCTGTTCACCGGGGGTTGTGTACTCTGGCAAGTCCATCCTAATCACTCCATGTTGTTGGCACCATTGGCTCACTTGGGCATTGCCAGTCCCATTGTCAGTCCACAGCTCTTTTGGCACTCCCTGGCACACACAGGCGTGATCAAGCATTTGGACGACAGTGCTGCCGTCACATTTTGTTACGGGGCTAACGACTACATACTCTGTCACACAGTCCACAAGCACCAACATGTATTTCTCGCCCATCTTCCCTGTAAGCACTAGAGGTCCAACCACGCCCAAGCAGAGTGAACCCCAGGGTTCTGTGTTTTCTGAGGAAGGTTGTGCCTGACTGAGCTCGAGATCAGGGTCCAGGAGGATTTCCTCCCACACCTCCCATCTCACTTTTCTTGCTTGTGAGTTCTTCACGGCCTCTTTTCTCAGGGAATGATGAACTTTGCTTTGAGTGATGACTTTGATTCCCATGTTCTGTGCAAGCTCCTTCAGTCTGTCCCAATATTTAGCTAAGACTGCAAGTTCTTTCTCCTCTGGTGGATACTCCTGTTCCACGAAAGACAAAGTGCAGCTCCACCAGGCCACCGTCCCGGCTCCTTCATTACTGACTCGTACCCCAGCAGTTTCATCCTCGCAGCTGATTTCTGCCACTAATCTGCTGGTGTGGAGTCTTGGTTCTAAGTTTTCAGCTACTCGAACAGCCTCCCTCAATCTGTCCAGATTTTTCTGGTCTGAAGCTGTCCATGTCCATGTTTTACGGTGGTTATTTGCTGTACCTTTTTTCTTCTTCAGGATATCATACAGAGGTTTTGCAAACTTCTGATAGTTGGGGACATGGTCTCTCATGGTGTTACAGATGCCCAAAATCCTTTGTAAATCTTTCTCTGAGGCTGGTGGACAGATCTGGTCCAGCTTCTTCAGGTAAACATCTGAAAGCCTCAGCTCAGCGGAGACCTCGATTCCCAGATACTTCACCTGGAATTGTCCAAATTGGCATTTCTTGAGACTGAGTTTAAATCCTGCTGTTTTGAGTCTCTCTGTGATCTTTTGGAGCTTCTCCAAGTGGTCTTTCTCAGTATTATCAGAGATGAACACACTTCCCATGTAGATGGTTGCTTCAGTGCCTTTTAGGATGTCCATCACTACCATTTGAAGAACTTTAGATGAGTTCTTGTACCCTATGGGAAGACGCTGCCACACATATGCTTCTCTCCTGTGCCTAAATGCTGTCTTCATTTGTGAGGACTTATCTAATCTAATAGAGAAGAATGCATTCTCAAGGTTAAGGACAGACTTAAATTTCTTCACCTGCAGAGTCTTTATTGTGCTATTTCGGTCAATCAGACTTGCATTCACTGCCTTTGTTTGAGAGTTGAGGGCCCTGAAGTCCATCACCGGCATCCATCCTTCCTCGTCTGACTCAGCTTTCTCCAATACCATAAATGGGCTATTGGTTCTGGGATAATTTTCTGCCCTGATAATTCCAGAAACCAACAGCTTGTCAATCATCAGGTCCATTTCTACAGCCTTGTGATGGTCTAACGGACGCTGTGGAACTGGCCGATGAAGTTTTCCTTCAATCTTGTGGGCGTATTTGGCTCCAAGGTCACCACAGTCATACTCACAATCAGCAATCCTTGCTTTGGCAATGATTTGTTTCAACCTCTCTTTTCCAGCTGGGGAGAAGTTGCTGTCCTTAATCTTTTGTGCTACTGGTGAAGTAGCCATCTCAGCCACTTGCCTTTATCTTTCTGAGTTTTCTTCCCCCTCAAGGCCTTTGGGATAAAAGACTGATTATTTGGGCTGGACTTGATCAAGGTCTTGATGGTGTCTCCTTTCTCACAGTACAGCTGGCACTTTTGACTTCACTTGTAGCTGAATTTCACTGCTGTCCTTTCTATTTTGTTTGGAGTTTTACCACATCAACAGTTGCTTTTTTTCTTCTGAGGTTTTCCTATTTGGCAGCACTCTTTTGTCTCTTCTTTGGGCACCACCAATTGTTCGATAAGGAGTTGTCCCTGTACAAGAGACACTGGACGCACAAAAGAAGCACAAATTTAAAACAAAGTTAAAAACATGGTAGACACAAAAAGACAGCAGATCAGAACAAAAAAACAGAACAGTAAAGAAAGAGACAAACTGAAATTTCAGTTGTCAGTAAGAAAGTTTACAAGAGGGTCCCAGAGAGCTGACAAAGTTGTATTAATTTTTGTGAATTTTTCCAATTAGAGAGCGCTACAGACAACTAACAAATGACTGAAAGTGTTTAAGGGATTTTTAGCAGGATAAGGATTGTGTGACGAGTGTTGTGAACGGCAAGTGTGAATTGCAGCAGACTGATCACATAAGAGAGTTAGACCAAGGAGAGTTTTGCAGACTCACAAGTACCAGTGCATTTTAATACAGGTGTGTAAGGATGGATAGTTAACAGAAGAGTATAGATGCAGTGGTGGGTTCTCAAAGGTGCATTTGTGGCAAAGTGATAGAGGAACTTCTGCAGAGTAATTTTGTTGGCAGATCACTGGTGTCACTGTGGTTTAACACGGTAAAAATTGTCATGAGTCTAGCAGAAAGGGTGGGAAAAAAGCATATTCTGCACAGAAACCCAAGTTTTGCAATGACATTGTTGGACCCTACATCCTGTCTCAAAAAATGAAGCCTATGAGGAAGTGTTAAAAGTTGGTGGTCAGGCGTAGAGTGTATAATAGATGGACGTAGTCTCCGCGACATCACCTGTGTGTTTCTGAAGCCGTGTTTTGAAGCAAATTGGCTGGTGCTGCCACATTGGAAATGGGACGAATGGCGAGTGGCCAAACTCACAGCTATTGCGCACCCACCAATCACCTGATCTGAGCTGTGCCTCTGATTGGACAAGCAAGTGATCTTAATATAATCTTCACTACCAATGGAGAAAATAATTTATTCCCTTACAGTCTACGCTGTTAGCGAAATTAGCGATCCGGAAAGGAGACAGTTTTGCACCAAACGTGTTAATTCTGGCTCTGAAAACAGCTTTTTTTTTAACTTGGTGTGTATATGATGATTAAGGCTGGCTGCATAGAGACCGGAAACCACTTCTGCACCAAAAAAAAAAAAAAAAAAAAAAAAAAAAATCCCCACAGACTTTTAATGCATTATAAAAAACATTTACAGCCTGGTTTTAAAAACTGCATGGGTGTGAATAGTTAATTTCTGTAACAGAACTGTATGGAGGGATAGGAGGGAGGGTTTGATACACTGTAGCTGTTAGTGAGGAGGCTCAAAGCCCCCCCTCATGAGTCAGCAGCTTCAATATGGCCCCTGCCAACCTTGGCTTCTCAGGAAGAAACATGTGACTTCACAGAGACTACGTCCATACATTACACAGTTTATGTAAGACCCAATATGGTGCTTTGTGGCACAGCCTAAGTCGACAGGGTGGGGCTGCCTACCTGTAAACTTTAAAAGAGGTATCATACACTTTTTCCTTGAATTTGACCAAATTTCCTTCTTTAAAAGTACATAAAAACTTTAAAAACATCACTATGGCCCATAAAGTTAGAGTCCAATATTTTGTACTTCTCCTCAAGAAACAATGGTGAAAATGCAATTTATTCTTTGCAGATAAGGTTTGTATCTCCTCCGATCAACCCCTTCATATCATATCACAATGAAAATAACCTCAAAATTAACTTTAGCAAATCACAACCATTTCAGTAGAAGAATTGGAACATATTTTATTTTTAAACTTTTTGAGCAACAGTTTACTTATAAAAAAATTACAGAAAGAATGATAATTTATCTGCATGTGGTCATTAATATTCAACCATCGAACTTTTTACTCAT
Source organism: Thalassoma bifasciatum (assembly GCA_008086565.1). Taxonomy (NCBI): domain Eukaryota; kingdom Metazoa; phylum Chordata; class Actinopteri; order Labriformes; family Labridae; genus Thalassoma; species Thalassoma bifasciatum. Next base: position 24,461 of record RPOG01002309.1, on the reverse strand, counting down.
TAGTGATACATTTTAGTTCTGTAATCTTGAATTTGGAGGGAGGAAAGTTATCTGGCCTGTACAGCCTTTTCTCTTACCTGATGAATTCTTGTGAAAAAAGTGTAATTCAATCCTGTCCAGACTCCTTGTGCAATCCTTAAAGTCTTATATATTTCTCAAGAATTGAAAAGTCAACTTTCAGGTATGATGAATGACTCAGGCCAGTTAGAAAAGGCGTTTTCTTCTCTGTCTCAGCCAGAAAACCCCCTGAAGCGGGAAAAAAGCCACACCCTCCAGCGTTGACGTTTTGTAAATCCCCTGCAGTAATTCAAAGATGCTCAGGCTGTTCAAAACTCTGTCTCTTATACAAAACTTCCTCTGTAGATCCTTTACTCAGATGAAATGTGTTAGTCCAATGCAGAGAAGCTGAACAATGAAAAAACTAAAATGATGTGAACATTCCTTCTGTCTCCTCCTCTGTTTGCCTCTTATCTTTCTCTTTTACACACACACACACACACACACACACACACACACACACACACACACACACACGCACACGTGCACACATGCACAGACAAACACAAAATCAAGCTGTGTGTGAACCCACACTTCACACTTCCAGTCAACATCAGTTTCGGTTGCTCAGCACACACACATCCTCTTACTCAACAGTCTGTAACTCATTATGAAGACATTTTTAACAGTCAAACCATTAAGGCCTCTGAAAATCTCCACATCTACATCAAAAACATCTTCCTATACTTTGTCTGATTAATTACACACCAGTTTTAATGACATTAATAGTCAGTTTTTTGAAAATCAGTATTTTCAAGCTACACTTAAATAGCATTTTTGCCTCATTTTACTTCCTCAGTGAGAAAAATCTGTCTGTCTCAAGCTCGAACAAGCACATCGTTATCTGGATGAATTCTTGAAGTGATCATAGACAGCTGAGGGGCGATCATCAATGATAGAGGATCTTGATTTGGTTTTGTTGAACTTTATCACTTGTCACTTGTTTACGCAAGGCTTGTGTGCACAAGTGTGTCCATATGGAAATAATGGAAACGTGCTTTTAAAAATAAAAGCAACACAGTTGTATTGAATTTTACTTTCATTTGTATATTCTTAATCATGATTGACCTCCCACAACTAGAGGGCTGGATGTGGCCCCTGGGCCCTGAATTTGCCCAGGTCTGGCCTTGATACATGCGCATGTGTCAGACTCTGAGAAACAGGCTGAACTATGGGAAAACAGCTCAGCTGCAGTTTAGCGGGTGAAAAGAGGAGGAACAGAGATGTAGGAGTAAGGTGCAACTATGTTCAAGGACGCTGATGACGTACGAAAATTGTTTATGGAGATGATAAAAAAAGTTTTGAAATATTTGACCGGGTAACACTTCTTTGTATCCCCTCAGATGCACATTTGTGCTTCATTCTTCCACGAGTTAAATAAATCTATGACCACCTGAACTGATCCTTTGCATCTGTCTGAAGTTCTTGATCAAAACATAACAAAAAAAGTCAGGTTATTTGTGTTTAGCAGAAAATTTCTTTGTTGTGACAAAATGCAAAATCTCTTCTGCCAATGCCAAACAGCTTATTCCCCCATTGACTCTTGTTTGGCATCTGCAGAAAATATTAAGCTTTTTTTTTTTTTTTTTTTAAAAAAAGGGGGAGACTTTAATTGGCTCAATCAAAATATTCAACTCTGCTGCTCATCCCACCAATCTATGTCCTTGACAAAAAGCATGCACCATTTTCAGGAGAAATAAAGACTTTTCAACAGTATTGGTCCTTACTTGATTATGTGCTTAGTTTGTTTGATCCATGAAGTTTTTTTGTTATACCAATGCAATCATTACCACCAACTTTAAAGTCCAGAATTGAAACTGAACAGTCTCCAAACCTCAGATTTCAATTAATACTGTGGGATTGTTTTCTGACTCATGGCATTTCTTGTTAACTGGAGACTTAAAATTGACTGTTATTGTATTAACTCTATTTAATCAAGTTATTGCTCATAAATGGGTCACAATGTAGGTAAAAATGCTAGTCAGGCTCTTATCAAAATTGATCAATTTGGCTGTAAATACTGATTTCTTTAGCTCAAAGTTTGTACTTTGGTACTGATACTTTGAGCCTGCAAACTCCTTTTCTAGTCAAAATACAGGACTTCCTCATTATATTTCAATTCTCTGAGCCGCATTACTTTCAATTTTAGTTTGGTATTCTGTCAAAGTGACGCGGGAATGAAGAAAAGCACACAGGTACAAGAAAACATTTATTCGTTCAATCTACAAAGGCTACAAGTCAGAGCATGCATAGTATCACACCAACACAAAACTTACTTCAAACAGTTCAAATAGCAAAGAGTTAAGAATACAATCAACGCTTTAGTTAGTGGTGCAACACCTTTTCAAAGTCAGAGACAGAGCTGTTTGCTTCCACAAAGACCTGAGGGCAGAGTGTGCATCTGAAAAAGTCACATTATTCTGGCACCACCTTTACTGAAAGAAAACTCAAAACTTAGAGCAGAAAGTTGCTTCAAGTCCAGATTCTTAGCTTCGGTTTCTGCACATTCAGGGCTTCACATCTTCAAACAAACTTCAAAATTCTCTGACAGTCTTTGAATACAATCATACAATCATGGTTTCAGTTTTTTATCATACAAGAAGAATAGATCTCAAACATATTTTTCTCATGTAGAGTTCTGGCATTTTGTCCTGCTGAGGTCCAAACTGATCCAAAGAAGAAATTTATTACACTTAATTTTATCCCTGCTTAATTTCTAGTGTTTTTTCCATTTTTTTAACGATCATACAGTTTTCAGTTAACTGTAAAGTGATCTAATGACCGACACTCATCACTGATGGATTTGTGAATCTGTGAATTATTGTGACTTAAAGGCCTAAAATAAAGCATCAATAATAAAATAAGATAAAATATACATTAAAATAACAAAATTAAAATCTATTTTAAAAAAAATGACATACAGCAAAAATCCCACCACTTTCTGAGTTCAGCTGACAGATGAAAGTTTTTGAAGAAAATAATTCAAACTACAAACTTTGAACACATCGTTTTGGTTCTTCAGGTTTTCTACCAAAGCTGGTTTTACTTTTTGTGTGAAATTAACTGACAAAATAAAATTCAGACACTTTATTGAAACACACTACAAAAGATAGAAAAATAGTTCTAGTATTACAGTTGGCAGCAGACTGGATGGGCTCAGAGGAGGAGGCTGGTTGGTGGTGGTGAATCACATAATGGAGCAGCCTCTCTTGGCAGTGCGAGGATCTCCCTGCAAACAAAGCAAAAGAATGAACTCGAGGTTTCTGCAAAGAGACAAAGCCATGCAATACTACAATGTATGCCTCGTACCTGCGCCTGGAGGAGTTCTCCCTCAGTAGCTTCTATTTCATCATCCTCATCCTCTCCCTGCTCCTCGACTGCAGTTGTGTATGTGGTGGTTCTCTTTGCCACCTCCTGAAGTGCACAAAATACACACAATGTCAGTATCTTATCTACCAATAGCAAAAAAAAAATCCTTAATGTAACTGAAAAGCACTTCTCTGTGCAGACGTTTGTATGTGTGTGTGTGTTCTGACCTCTCCCTGAGGGTTGATGAGCCCCACGTGGACGTCCTCTCCAGAGCCCCAGGAGCTCTGGCTCTTCCACACCAGGTCTGAGGGGGGTTTGGAGCTCACGCCTGCATCAGAGGCCCACACCTGAGAGGGAGAGAAAGAAAATTAAAAAGCAGTTCTGACACCTATGTTTTCTTTTCTTCGACTGAATGATGTGAAGTAGAAATTCAGAAAGAGCTCTGGCCTGATTTTGGACCAGATGTCACTTCTATTGGTATATCTCAGCAGTAGGGCTGAACCAATTGCAAACATAATCTAATTGTGATTATTTTATTAGAGCAGAAAACATCTATCATAATACATTTTTTCTCTGATATTCTGACACGTCTGAGGTTAAAGAAACATTACACTTTCTGCGATTAGAATATTGCAGCAGGCCACATTGCGACTGGATCTAATTTGCGATTTACTGCCCAGCCCCAAACAGCAGGCCCATTTTTATTAAAAACTCTCACTCACTGTGACTTTCTGTCCAGCTTTCAGCACATATTTAGGAGTGAACTTGTAGGTGGCTGTCTCATCTCCAATCGTCTTTACCATCTCGTATCCCACCATGGCTTGATCCTGAAACACACACAAACATCCATCAAACACACTGGCCTCATACTCAGTTTGCGCTACTTTTTGAGACACTTCATCTCAATTCTCAGAATAACAAACACTCTGTGACGTCTCACCTCGTCTCCGCTGTTACTCAGGGAGATGAATTTCCCGTCAGTGTCGATCTCCTCGATGCAGATTGGTCCTGTGGCCGACGCTGAATGAGAGATAGACACCGAGCTACTGGCTTCCTGCTCCTCCACATCCACGCGCTTCCTCTTCCCCTGAGCGGTGCGAATGCTGCGGCTGCTGGACGAAGCTCGAGACACAGTGACACGAGTCGATGGGCTGGGAGATAGCCTCAGTCTGAGGGAAGACAAGAGATACGTCAGGTATAATACACTTAAAACAGCAGAGAAGAAATTTCACTGTCTTCTCACCTCTCCTCCTCCCCCTCCAGGAGTTTCCGGTACGCGTTGATCTCCATGTCGAGAGCCAGTTTGACGTCCAGCAGCTGCTCATACTCGTTGAGCTGCTCCTGCATTTTGGCCTGGATCTCTGCGAGCTCGTAGTCTTTTTCCATCAGCATCCTGCGGCTTGTGTCTTTCTCCTGAGCGAGCGCCGCCTCCAGCTCTGATATACGATCACGCCAACCACGAGTCTGAAATTAAACAGAGACATTTAAGTGAGAAAGACTCAAACAGTTTTTGCCACTTTTCATCACTTGGATTGTTTCTCTTGTAAAGGTAGTTTTCAACAATTTGGCTGAGCAGGGTTGAGTTACATTGGAACACTGGTGTAGTGCATAAAACATCTACTGCAAAATAATGTTATCAGGTACTCTGACACATCTGAGGTTAAAGAAATATTGCAACTTGCCACATTGCGATTTAATCTAATTTGGAATTAACTGCCCAGCCCTAGTTTCTGTTTCCAAAAGTCTTTGTTTCTGCTTTCACACTCACTAAAACAGAGAAAAGTGAAGACAGAATCTGGAAACCTGAAAACAAAACAGCTCTTTAACTGGTGAAAAGAAGAAAAGAAGCGTCACTATACAGGTAAAAGAGCAGCATTTTGAAACTTAAAGGAGTGTTTTTATCGAACATCACAGCATTTGAACCCCAATAAATGAGCTCAAACCCTGAAAGTTGCTGTGATAAGTTTGTGTTTCACCTCCTTCTGCAGTCCAGTGAGCTGTGCAGCCAGACTCTCCATCCTCAGCGCAGACTCTCTCAGCTCCTCTCGGGCCATGCTCGCTGAAGCTCCGTTCATCTCAGACAGACGATGAAGTTCTTCCAACTGCAGATGATCACACAGAAGGTTTCAGAGTCAGATACAACATCTAAAAACACAGTTTCCTCCTCATCACCTTAAAAAGAGGAAGTGAAAGGCTCGGTGCACTTCCTGACACACAGGAAATTCAGTGCATAGAGGTCTGGACTCTTCTTTTCTTACGTGCTTTCTTGACCCTCCATTCCTCAAGTGACTTATGTGATCTGTTGCTTTCTTAAAAACTAAATGCAGATAAATTTATTTGTAAACAGAATGCAAAAAGGAAGTGTGCATTTGTTTTGATGCATCATTTTTCTGCATGTGGTTTGACCTTCTCACAACCTTCTGTAACCACAAGTTCACCGATACAGGCTGCAAGTTATAACGCAGCTACAAACAAAACAAACAGAATACTGTTCACAGTTTGACTTATGCATTTTCTGTTAAATTTTTTTTATCTGGGGCCAAGAAGGAAGGGTTTTGTGAAACCTCTGAATAATTAACAGAAAAAAAGTGTTTATATTGTGGGACTTTTGCTTTATCTCTTGGTGTTTACATCAGAGGTAAGAAAAACAGGTTGTTCATAGTCATTTCTGTTGTACACACCAGTCACACAGAGTTAAAAACGATTAAATCAAAGACTCAAATCTCAGAGAAAAAGTAACAGAAACACATTAGATATTCTGTTCCTGTTCCAGAAGTAAAGACTGCCCTCTGGTGGTGTCATGTTCAGCACTGCATTTCCACCCTGAAGCTTGAGAAAACTAACTGTTTAAGTGACATTTTTCTTTAATGCTTTTTCCTTGGAAGTTGCTCAGCCTTGATCTCATACACAGTTCCTGTCATGATTTATGAGTTACACTTTCTTTGACTGGTTGCTTTACAGAAAAATCAGCTGTTCAGAAATCTGGGTTCCCATCGTCTGAAAATGTTCATGTGTGTTTGTACCTTGGTGACGTAGACGCTCTCCATGTTGTCCTTATAGAGCTTGATCTGCTCCTCGTTCTGAGCCCTCATATCAGCCAGAGCCTGAGTCAGTTTGTACTCGTACTCCTCTTTCCGTCCAGAGTCCACCTCCACCAGCCGGGACTCATACCGGTGCCGGGCCTCCTTCACTTCCTGCATCCCAAACACAGTACTTTCACACAAGGTACTTTGATGTCATTCAAACCTGATTTGCTCCAGGCGACAGTGGTTCTGCTACACACACCAGAAGCAAAGAAAGACTCAGTCCCTCACCTCCTCGTGCATGTTCTTACGGAAGTCCATGTCCTCGGTCAGACTCTGGCAGCGGTTCTCCAGGTCAACTCTCTGCAGCATCTCATCAGCCAGTTGCTTCTTCGCCTGAGCTAGACCTGTATCCAGCTGGAAACACAAGCCATCAGACAAAATAAGCCTGCGTTGATCTGAAAAAGGGTTGTGCAAATCAAAAGGAAACTGCACAACAAAACATTCACATACTGGATTTTAAGCAAATCAAGTCCTCAGAAACTCTTCTGTTCTTAATATACCTAGTCTGTGCTAGGGCAGAACGATATGGACAAAATTTCACATCTCCATATTCAGGCTAGATATCAACACATCAATATGATATGACAATGTGGCATTCTGTTCAACAAGTAAAATGAAAATCCAGACATTAATTCCTAGCGACAGAATCTTTCATAATCTTGGTTTAAATTTATTTCCTTTCTTCCAGTGAAGGATCTGTTGCTTCTCTCTTAAATGGGAAGGTCAGAGGAGTCATGTGACATGGATACAGGAAATTACTCCTCTCTTCTCCGTCTGCATCTCACTACAAACACAGTGAAGATGTGATTTGATGTTTTTCAGTGTGTTTCAGTGCTTGTGTACCTCTTGTAGCTGCTCCTGAAGCTCCGCCAGCGTTGCCTCCAGATTCCTCTTCTCAGACAGCGCTGTGGCCAACATCCCCTCTTTAGCGTTCAGCTGAGCCTCCAGGTCCTTCAGCCGTGCTTGAGATCCAGCTGCCTCAGAGTCCCTCTTGTTGTAGCTGAAAAAGGGAGAGAGTAGGTTGAGACAAAAGAGATTATGGTGTGTGAATCAATTTGGTAAACTGACTTGTACTTTTGGCCTCTTTCTAACTTTCTGATCACTCAAAGCACTTCTACATTACTCATCACATTTACTCCAGAATCTGGGAATTGACACAAACAGGCAGTAGGTGATACTGCGTTATCAGCAGTAGGTGAAGTTCAATAAATCCTCAAAGGGGTTAAAAGATACATCAATAAACAGATTGCATCAGAGCATCATTAACGCCTGCCAACTTTAACAGGCAATTGTTAAGCGCCAATTGTTAACTTATTAAAATAAATAATTTTTGGACTGAGACAAGAAGCTCTTATTGTCATATTGCACATGTACTAAACAGCTCTGACCCTGAATTTGCTAGTTCACACCAGGCAGGCCTTAACATCAGAATCAGCACAAGCCGTGGTGTTACACAGAGTTGAGGATTAAGACGCAGAAACCGACACAATGAAGACCGCTTTTCTGTTCCTATCATTTCTGACATATGCAGACGTCTTCACTGCGCTCATTTTGGAAGTGAGTGGTCTTCTTTGTCCTCTTGTTGCCTTATTCCTGCTGCTACGTTACTTCTTCATCCTGACTGGTCACATGACAGAAAGGCCATCACTCCCATCAACTCTCATGTGGTGAATTCCTGGGAGGGTGGAGGGGAGCTAGCAGGAGAAAGTCTGAAAAAGAATAGCCAATGTGTATCTGACAGAAAACCACTTGTTAAGTAGTTCTCATTTAGTGCTAGTGCCTCTGCTTAGTTGGTTCTAATCCTGTTCTTCCTCAGAACCAGTTTGGTTTTACATCTGCAAGGAGCAAAGTTGGAGCCACAAGCACAGTTTTATTTGATACCTCTGAAAGTAGAAACAGCAGATAAAACTTTGATGTGTTTAAAAGTATTGAACATTTTGACAACTTGACTGGTGAACTAAGAAACGTTTGTGTGTTAAAGGAGAAAAAGTAAACATTGTCTTGCTGGTCCAGTTTACAACCAACAGGCCTCTGGTGATTAAACTGCCCAGAGCAGAAGAAGAAAAGTTTGTAATACCGCAACATTTAACTACTTTTTATACAATCTGATGACAATATTTGGAATGTTGTTGCGTTTGACTCAGTTTTCTGTTTCGGTAGTCGGAATAAAAGCCTTTACTCCTTTGTTTTCATAACAATCTGAGAAATACAGGAGAGAGCGACATATTTCACTTTTAAAAAACACGCTGGATTTCCGTTTCCCAGCTCTGAGCAGGGTTAACTAAGTCAACAGCTAGACTGTTTCAGAGGGTTTGTGAGTATAAATGAGTCTGTTATTGGAGCTCAGAGGGACGGCCTCTGGGTTACGACAGGCGGGTAATGTGGGCGAACTATGAGAGGAATGTACTGAGGTATGTCTGCTTTCTCACATTTTACTGAGAAACGTTGGCTGGGCGGGAAACCACTGACCCAGCACCGGGATCACACTTTGAGAAACCAAAACAGCGCGCACACACACACAGACACAGACACACACACACTACAGACACTCCTTTAATGGCCATAAATGATCCCACAGCTCATTATCACAGCAGGACTCAGAACCCAGCTCTTCCTGTTCAATCTAATAAAATAGAAACTTTAACTACAAACACATTAAAAAAAAAGTGTTAGAGTGAGGCCTGCTTTGTGTGGGTATCTGTAACTACAAACTGAGGGGCCACTTTAACACAGGACCCATGACTTTAATCAGACAGATGACACATGTTGAAGTAATTACAAAAGCTGGCTGGGTAACAATTACTTGTTATCAGAAAGCCACAGTGTGATGACTTCAAATAAGCTTTCAAAGCAGGAAATGCATCTGATAAAAGCTTAGCATTATTATGAGGTTTGGATTCCTAAATCTTGGGAGTGGGCAAAAATTTCAAAAATAGTATAAAATAGTGCTTTAGGGCAGAATCAGAATCCAGATATTATCAACATTTTTCCTCATGTTTGATATTGTTCAGTGTCTCCTTGAGAACCGTACAAGTTGTCATTAAGTTCGACAAAACTCACTCAGTGCTGCTCTAACAGGTCAGCTGTTTTAGCTAAACATGAGCTGCCACTGGTGGTCAAAGGATAACTGTCTGCTATTTCAGACTTTTCTGTTTTCGACATTATACTTGCAAGAAATCTGCTGCGTAATAGTCAATGAGGATATACTCAAACTTCAGCAAGGGTTTTAAATAGAAAAAGAAAAAAAGACAAAAACCTTTCAAGACTGAAATCACAGAAGAGCAAGACTAAATCATCTTAAAATATTCTGTCTTCAGGAAGCCCCTTCGTGTTCGTTCCAAAAGTATTTTACAAGAACAGTTTCACTCAAAATTTTCTATTCAGAAAGTGCAGTTCTTATAGATGGGAGAAAATAAACGTGAAGAACCACAGCACCTTTTTAAAATCTGTATGTGAACTTTGGCCAACTTCCACTACGGACTTTAAAAAAAAAAAAAAACAATTTAGTCTGAATTTCAGTCTAATTGAAAAGGTTCAGCCTCACTCAGTTTTAACCATTTAAAATTGTTGCAGTCCAACATTTGTGCTCAGTCTGGCAAACACAGATACAGGTTTCTGCCTCTGTCTGGTAATGAGACGATTCACAGCATATCTCGAAACACAAAACTCACAAGACAACTTTTAAAATGTAGACCTACTGTCTTTATATGGAGTGTGTGTAGTTTAGTAAAGCAATGATTCAAGAGATGTGTGGCCCTCAGTCTGTGCATTGGAAAACAATGTCAATGTGAGTGATTTCAGCCCGTGTGCAGCAGTCAGCTACTTTACATTAGAGTGCCAACAGCAAGCAGTCAGCCTGTCACACATCCTGTGGTTTAAACTCAAAGAAAAGTTATCGACCTCTGTTAAAGCACAAACAGACAGTGTCACAATCAACACATGAGCCATGGTTTCAAAAGGTTAAGTGGGCCAATGAACTACTGTCAACTGTTCAGTTAAGACCACAAACTCAAACAGACATCACTGCCACCTGTGGTCTGCTGTCAGAGAGCTGACTACACACACACACACACGCGCGCACACACACACACACACACACACACACACACACTTTCTGCAGTCGAACAGCACATAGCACCTGGCTGTAGCACTTGTGTGGGAGCATCTGGGACAATTAGCAACTACAGAGAAACTGCATCACTCTTTTCACCCCACTGAGGGAGTTTACACTCCGGTGAAATCACACTGCTTCTCAGCCGCTCTGATTTCACACATCAAAATACACAAAGCTCTGGGTGTCTCTTTGGAGTTACAGTCGTGGGTATCATTATGAAGTTTCTAAACCAATGCTGGCTGGTGTTTACAAATACAAATGCAATTTTCCTTACACATTGTTAACAACCAAATTAAAATGCTAAAGAGTTAACGTAAATTTTGCAGGGTAAAAATACACGTCAGTCAGCTCACGTGCAGGGAAAAAGCTCTACATTGTCCATTCATTCAGTTTGGGCCAACAGCTGTGAGCTGCAGCTGTCAATGTTTGTCACATATATGTTGTTAAACAAACACATGCGTTTAAAACCTTACCTTCTAAATGAATACAACTTGAATGGTAAAATTTTGTTTAAATCTCCGTTGAAAACTTTATCACAGCCTCACAGTATAAAAACAAAATTATTTAAGAACACTTAAATGCGCTTCTGTTCATATGATTTAAAATTAGGGCTGTGCAGTTACTTGCAAATGACATAAAACCACAATATGGACTGCTGCAATATTCTAATACCAGACAACGCAATTTCTTTGACCTCAAATCTTTAGGGATACCAGATACATTTTTTTGCAGGAGATGTTTTGTTCTCCTCCAAAGTATGAAAAGTGGCAAAAATGACAAGAAGTAGCAATGAAAGTAAGTTTAAAGTGGTGAAAATGGTGGGGGGAAAAAAATGCAAAAATGGGTGAGAAATTGGAAGAAATTTTGGAAAATGGATGGAAAGTAGCAAAACTTTTCTGAGGCCTTACTTTTCTTCTTAAAATATAACGTTTTTTTACTGATCTTATGCAATGCTCTAATTTTCTGAGACAATTAATTTTTTTTTTCATTAGGTTTAAGACAATCGCCAACATTTCAAGAAATAAATTATTGCAAAAAAAATCACTATGTCGGATGACTCTATAAAACATTTTTGATTCACTTTCTGAAATGAGTGACCAAAATATCTAGCTCCTTAATATTCTAATTTTTGGAAAATATCTGTTTTGTAATGAGAATTCAGAACCCTGGTGTGTGCACTCTGTTCAAACATGTTTCTTTAAAGTATGGGAAGAGAAATTATTTATTTTATGCATTTCTGCCGCAATGAGAATGACTAATAATGCATATGGTCACATTTAACATCTGTTTAAGTCCAACTGCCAAATAAAGACTGCAGTCTTTAGAATTTCGATATTGCACTTGGTTGTATGATTCTTATATTTTGCAACCTAAGTCACCAGCATATCTAATAAGTCTATCACTTTAAACTCATCATTGAGACTATCATCCATTTTATTGTTCTCATGAAATACATGCAGCCAGCAGAATTTTGCACCTGTTTCTGCCTTTTGTCTGACCAGCTCCACTAAAAGACCCTGAAGGCACCACGGCACCTTCAGTGTAGGTAAAGTCTAATTAAACCTCTGCTAATGCTCTAAGTACACCTTTAACTAGACAGTAAATCTTTGGTCAAGGTTGACTTGTTTAACTATTATAATTTTTGCTCTTCAGAGCTATAAAAAAACGGGTTTTATTGTTATTGTATTATATGACTAGACAGACAATGGTGGGAGGGTAACAGCTGTCAATCATTTACAAACACTATCTTTTATTCTAACCATTCCTTAACCAACTTAATCACTTGATGTAGTGAGTAAGAAACTGAATGGAAGTTATATTTAGATGTATTATTTTGGCCGGGGTTTGAGTGACGCTCTCGGCAGAGCAGGAAACGTAACCTCCTGTACAGACCCGCGTACGTAATGCTGCAAAAATGGCTCGAAAATCAAAGTTTAGCCTTTAGCCGTTCGCCGATCGTGCAGAGTTCGTGTCCGCATTAAGACCTTGTAGTGTGATTAAGGTGAGAGGCTTACTTCTGCAGGAGCTGCTCATGCTCGTTTCTGATCTTTCCCAGCTCGATCTGCAGCCAGGCCCGCTCCTTGGAGGAATCATCCAGACTCCTCCGGGCGTCCGCCAGCTCCGTCTCATACAGCGCCTTCACCCCGGACAGCTCCCGGCTCCGCACGTCCTCCTTCTCGCTGATCTTCAGCTGCAGGATGTCGTTCTCGGACTCCAAGCTGCGGACCTTGTCGATGTAGACGGCCAGGCGGTCGTTGAGGTCCCGCAGCTGCTGTTTCTCCTGCAGCCTGGTGATCCTGGTCGGACTCAGCGGTGTGCCGCCGCCGCCGCTGCACGTGCTCCTCTGACCGGTCGGAGTAGCCGTCGCCATTGCAGAAATAAAACTAAAAACTTGGTGATAAAAACCAGGGGGCAGGCCGAGCTCCGTTAGCTCCTCTGAGGCTGCAAGGATTCGGATTTAACCGCCCAACAACAGTCAGCACTTCCGTAAACTCCTCTGGAAGTGAATCCTGTTCTTTCTTCACCGAATGAAAGAGGGGTTTGGCTTCCCAACATGGCGGCTCATTGAAAAATTACGTTAGGTTGAACCAGCCAATGGGAGAGCTCGACGAAATGCGTTCTTTCAACTTTGACTTACGGGTCCACTTGAAAATTTCGTCAACGAATGCCGAAAGTCTCCAGGCTGGGCGGGATACATTTGCCCCCTCCATAATTCCAGCGGTTAACTCCGCCTGGTGACTCGGAATGTCGTCGTTTAAATATCAAGCGCCTCTCAAAAATAACGACTCAGCTTGAATATTTTTGATTATATCATTTTTCCCGGTCATGCAGCTGTACTGTTAATACGAGATACGGTGTTTTTATTGAGGCTGTGGTAACAACCGCAAGAGTAAATACAGTGGCCGGAAAGGGAAAAATGCAACAAACACTAACTCATATATACTTATACAGCACCTTTCTTGCAGTTAAACATGGAGCTCAAGGTCTTAAACAAAGAATATAATCAATTCAATTAAATACATACACCAAAATGAATTTAATACCATACATTATAAGAATAATATGAAATTAGTGAAGAGGAAATGAATCAAATAACTTCAAATGAAATACGATAACAATAATTTGGATAATATTAACTTTAATCAACGCTTTTACATTATAAATTGTGCAATGCGATATTAGCCTAGAAATTGTGTTTAAAAAACTGTGATTAATGTAGTAATGGTATCTACACATTTCTTTGACATGCTTTGTGGTATCACTGTACTGAATCCTTCATGCTGTGCATTAAATTTGAGCTTGTCATTGATCTATTGATTTTGTACATTTCACTGCAGACAATGAATATTTTTAACTTCTATAAAGCCAGTAGTTTATGGGTTTTATGTATATTTCTATTTCATTCAACAGTATAACAAAAGTAAAGAACTCTGAAAGGACAATAAGTAACATCTAGATTCAATTTTGGGAAAAAAGCCCTTAGGAAGTGTGTTCAAAGATGTTATTTAAAGCCCCTGTTAGAAATGTTTTATATCTATTTTGACCTGATCTTTGGGAGATGTCAATGTCAAAGTGTCATAGAAGACACTTAATTGTGTGCTTCTATGGTCAGCACATGTTCTAGGAGTTCTTCACGAAAAAGTTTTTAACTTCAGTTTGTTTTTTGAGCCAGATTAGAAGTCTTCACAAGAGCTTTAAAGATACTCAGTTAATCTAATCCTCAGTGTATCTGCTGGCAGATTGTTCTGTACCATCAGGGCACTGGATCCAAACACTCTGTCTTATTAGTTTTTTCAATGTTCCTTTGGAGTAGAAATAGATTTCCATGTTATGTTTTCTTAAATTACAGCCATGTTAAGTCTTTGAATCAATTAGTAAAATCATACTTATCAAGAAGAAGAGACTAAACATGATTATTCTTGCATGAGTTCTCTATGCATTGCTGATAATTTGCATATTTTTGGTTAAAGCAAGATGAAATGTTGTATATAGATCCAGACACGAGGCAATGAAAGTCTGTACAATTATGAATTTTTATCTAAAAGTTTAGACACATTTAGAAATAAAAAAATACTTTTGCTGTGATAGGATTGCAGAGACTTTATAGAAGATGCTTTATTGCAGGGCCAATGTGGTTGTATAAGGAACCAGCAGAGGGCAGGATTAGTTCTAATATACTGAGCCCAAGCTTCTGGTGGTTACACACACACTGAGGAAGTTTCACTGTCAACTACCACACATTTGAGGTGGTTAATTCATGTGACGCTTTACAACAACCACCAACAGTACAATTACAAATATAAAGCTAACTTAGAAAAGTGTTTTTTTTTAATTTTCTATTTTTAATTTTTATTTTTTTACAGTGACTTTAAAGTTGATGGTTCAGAGCTATTTGGATTTGAATGGAGAGTGAGTTACAGAAGGAGGGAGCGGCTATAAAGCAGGCTATGTCCCCCAAGGTTTTAGTTTAAAGTTTAAAGTTCGATTATAGACACAATACTGCAGGCCTTTGACTGAATTAAACATACAAAATGTACATACCGGTGTTTTGCAGATCGCAGAGTCATCATCCTCAAGTAATAAACAGATCAACAGCCAACAGTTGGTGAGTGAAGAGTTAAATGACCAGCATCCAAATCAACACCTGGGAACATGGATCAGACCTGTGAGATTCCACCTACAGAGAGAGTGGACCCAGCACTGAAAGCCAATGGCAGTGAAAGTACCAATCAGTCCTGAACTGATTACAGTGAATTCAGCCTTCAGAGTAAACAGACGTCAAAGAATGGTCTGATTAGATTCTGTTCTTGCTATGAAGATATAAAGGCCTTACAGAGGTCTTTACTTGTGTAAGTGTAACATCTTGTCTTGTCTTGTCACTTCATAGCTGAACAAACTCATCACAGTTTTGGCTGTGATAACAATGGTCAAACATCCTTAAAACATGATCCAGTAAATAGTGGTGAACTTTAAACCGACCTCAAACTTGTGCAACAAGATGATTTTTATCCTGTTCTCTGTGTGTAAAGGGCTGCTGGAGAACAGTACTGATTTTTGACCACATCAATAATCAAAATGTCATCGTACCTCTCACAGTTTGAGCCGCTGATTAATTTATCAACTATCTAAACGGTTGATTATCTCAGTGTTTTGTCTGATGACTGTTATAACTGTTTGGAGGAAAGTTCCTAACATTCTAATCCAAATGTTCATCTATTTAATCTCTAAATAATCTTAATCATTTTAGAGATCAGTGGTGCTAAAACTCACTCATAAAATGTTTGTTTCTCATTTTTCTGTATTTCTTAATTAACCCTCTGATGCATGAATAATGAGGGTCTCTGTCAAGGTTTTTTTTTTCCCTTAAGTTTTTTTATTCGTCTTAGGGCATAAAAAGTAATAAATCTAATCTTTTGTATATCTAGAAAGTTACAGAAATACTCTCCAATGGACTACATGAATCTTAGCACTCAATATTTAACGGTATGAACTTAATGTAAAAATTAATTATTTCTTTTGGGAATTTATACAGAGCCAAGTACATACAGAGCCAAAAGTAAATGAACTGGTCTCAGTGAGCTTAAGAAGAAACAATCTGGAGGCAGACACACTAGGCTACAAAAATTNATGTTTGTTTCTCATTTTTCTGTATTTCTTAATTAACCCTCTGATGCATGAATAATGAGGGTCTCTGTCAAGGTTTTTTTTTTCCCTTAAGTTTTTTTATTCGTCTTAGGGCATAAAAAGTAATAAATCTAATCTTTTGTATATCTAGAAAGTTACAGAAATACTCTCCAATGGACTACATGAATCTTAGCACTCAATATTTAACGGTATGAACTTAATGTAAAAATTAATTATTTCTTTTGGGAATTTATACAGAGCCAAGTACATACAGAGCCAAAAGTAAATGAACTGGTCTCAGTGAGCTTAAGAAGAAACAATCTGGAGGCAGACACACTAGGCTACAAAAATTGTGCTTGATGTACTTATCTTTGACTTGAACTCACATTTGTTTCTTATTTTTTTTGTCATATAATTAAAAAAAAATTCAGATGCCCTGTATTTGTTTTGTATTTATGGCTGTGAGCTCTTTCTCTTTGATGGTTTTTGGTGGGAAAGTCTCTGAATAACAAAAGCAACTAGAAAAGCAATTTCTGAAGAAACTGCGCTGTGAATGCAGAAGCTGAAGCAGCTTGTGCTGAACTGCTAATGCAGAATCCTGAATATGCTGAATGACTGAATTTATCTGAAAATGGTTGAATGAATCTTGAAAAAGCTTGCGCTGAACTGCTGAATGCAAAATGTTGAAGGAGAACTCACGAACATGAACATGAAGACTTGGCTGAAAGGATGTGAAATAATGTCCAAAATGAAAATATGAATGGGTGAATTGAAAAATAAATGGAAAAAAAAGGAAATCAATGAATCACAATGAAAGAATTTTTTATCCCTAGAAGTTGTGTGGGAATTATCAGAATTATCAGATGTTTGAGACAGTGAAGTGTATATGTGTGTGTGAGAGAGAGACAGCTTGTGTGTGTGTGTGTGTGTGTGTGTGTGTGTGTGTGTGNAAACTTCATGACCTTTGAAGGAGTTTTATGAAGAAACTATAAATGATAGAAAAGAGCTGAAATATACTGAAGAAAGCCAAACGATGGCTGAACATTTTGCAGGTAGAATGAAGTTTCTGGCTGAAAGTATGACTGAATGAGAAGGGTCTGAATGAGGCTGAAGTAATTCCCTGAAATCTTCAGAATCTGAAGCTCTCCCATGCTTTCCAGATGGAAGAAAAATTGTGAAAAAAAGTGAAATATCTCTGAAAGTATAAGTGAAACCGGTCTGAAAAGTCATAGCGCACCAGTCCTGAACAAGCCGGTCGTTTTGAAGTTTGAACGGTGAAAATCGGTTGAAATTTGTGGGAGAAGAAGCGATCCAAAAAAGTGGGCGGCATTCACAGCAACTAGATAAGTTGCATTTACAGGAAGAAAATGCGTTGAAATCCTGAAGCTGAAGAGAGTGAAATGAAGCTGAAAAAGTGGAATATGAAGATAAAAATTGCTTAATTAAGCTGAATTTGTGAAATAAAATAGCTGAATTTTTTTGAAAAAGCTTAAAATGAATTTGAAATAAATAATTGCTGAAAGCAGTGAGTCAAAGCTGGAAATCTTAGATGAAAAGTTACAAAAGGAGTGAAAAAATGTTAAAGCAGAATAAATAGTGAAAAAAGCTGAAGGAAGTGAAAAGAAAGTGAAAGGAAGCTAAAAAAGTGAAATATGAAGATGAAAATTGCTAAATAAAGCTGAATATGTGAAATAAAATAGCTAAAAAATATTTGAAAAAAGCTTAAAATGTGACAATTTGAAAAAAAATTGCTGAAAGCAGTGAGTCAAAGCTGGAAATCTAATATTTAAAGTTTCAAAAGGAGGGAGCAAATTTAAAAGCAGAATGAATAGTCAAAGAAGTAGAAGAAAAAGTTGAAGTCTTTGAATAACTCAGAAGAGGAAGGAAAGGGTGTAAAAGTTAAAGTAGCAAAAATAATTGTTTGAATAGCACTTAATGCAGAGTAAGTAAAAGTAGAAGTCATGTTAGGAAGCAGAGACAGATGATCCTTCATGTGTATAAAATGAGTAAAAGAGTAAAGGCAGTAAATATCTGAAGGTTACAAGCAGCCTTTAGCTGAAGGTAAAACAGGAAAAAAAAAAGAAGAAGATTTAGTTTCGGGGAGCTGAAGATGCATAAAGGTGTGACAAGATGGATGGAGATCTTTGGAAATGGTGCTGAAGTCTTTAAAATGCTCAAAATGTGTGAACATTTTTTCTCTTTTGTGTTTGTGTTGGACTGTATCTGCATGTGATGTGACAGCCAGCTGAGATCCTCAGTTACCATGGAGACCATGAACTTGAATGTAAACAGACCAACTGCTGTTGAAGCTGCTTCAACTGCTGGAGAGATTTTCATGTCAAGAGAGGCTGCTTTCTTTGGACAGTTGGTCACGGGGGGCCAAAACGAACAAAGTTTTTGCTCTACTGTGTCCTCTGTTAGAAGCAGGAGAAGTCAGGGAACATTTTGATCTCTTTTTTAAGTCTGTGGAGTGAGCAGTTGCTGAAAAAAATCCAGTTTGTTCATGAGATTTCTGTCATCAGCTCCCAGTTCAGTTTCTGAACATTCCACACTCTGACCAGCTGAATTTTAGTGAAAAAAGTGGAAAGTTTTAAAACAGTTGAAGATGTGAAAAAGCTGAATGAAGTGAAGATAGTTGAAGGATAAGTGAACATTTTGAAGCAAGAATGAAGTCTGTAAATGGAAGTAAGCTGAAGTTAGAGGATCTCTAAGTTGAAGGACTTTTGAGGAGCAGAGAAGAAATTTCCCATTATTTCCAGATGGAGCAAAATTTCGACAAAAAGCTGAATAACTCAAAAAGTTTAATAGCAAAGACTTTCAAAAGTCAAAGCACCCATCTCCTAAATGAGCTGAATAGCTTAAAAGTTGAACGGTGAAAATCGGTGAAAATTTGAAGGCTGTGAAAACGGACAAAAAACATACAGAAGAAAAAGTGGAATAAAGTTGAATATCAATATGTTGAAATGCTGAATCAGCATTTAAACATAATTACATAGATAGGGCCATTGGATCTCATTGACCTAAGCTGAGGTACAGTACAGAACTGCTATAAAAAGCAAATGCTTCCAGCGGGAGTTGAACCAGAAACCTTAGGATCACTGCTATAATCATTGTCTTCAGTCCTCCACTCTACCAACTGAGCTATCGAGGAGGGTGTACAGCACAGAGAGCAGAAGATCCCTTTGACAAGCCCACAAAAAAGGGAAACAAGCAGGGTAAGGGAAAATCACTGTACCTTTGTGTTGGCTCATTACATCTCACATGCCAAAAGTCTTCTCAAAAGTCACAAAACACACCTTCAAAATGAAAAATTGAACTCAGGTCTAAAGGTCTCTTTTCTCTAGGTAGACCAACAATTAAACATCACAAAGATAGGGCCATTTGATCTCATTGATCGAAGCTGAGGCACAGAGGAAACTGCTGGAGAAAGCACATGCTTCGAGCGGGAGTTGAACCAGCGACTTTAGGATCACTGCTATAATCAGTGTCTTCAGTCCTCCACTCTACCAACTGAGCTATCAGAGTGGGTGTACAGTACAGAAAGCAGGAGATCCCTTTGACAAGCCTAAAAAAAGGAAACAAGCAGGGTAAGGGAAAATCACTGTACCTTTGTGTTGGCTCACTTCATCTCACATGCCAAAAGTCTTCTCAAAAGTCACAAAACACACCTTCAAAATGAAAAATTTAACCCTGGTCTAAAGGTCTTTTTTCTCTAGGTAGACCAACAATTAAACTTGAAAAGATAGTTCCATTGGATCTGATTGATCAAAGATGAGGCACTGTCGAAAGTGCTGGAGAAAGCACATGCTTTGAGCGGGAGTTGAACCAGCGACTTTAGGATCACTGCTATAATCAGTGTCTTCAGTCCTCCACTCTACCAACTGAGCTATCGAGGAGGGTGTACAGTACAGAAAGCAGGAGATCCCTTTGACAAGCCTACAGAAAAAGGAAACAAGCAGGGTAAGGGAAAATCACTGTACCTTTGTGTTGGCTCACTTCATCTCACATGCCAAAAGTCTTCTCAAAAGTCACAAATCACACCTTCAAAATGAAAAATTTAACCCTGGTCTAAAGGTTTTTTTTCTCTAGGTAGACAAACAATTAAACATCACATAGACAGGGCCTTTGGATCTCATTGACCAAAGCTGAGGAATCGTACAAAACTGCTGGAAAAAGCAAATGCTTCGAGCTGGAGTTGAACCAGCGACCTTAGGATCACTGCTACAACCATCATCTACAGTCCTCCACTCTACCAACTGAGCTATCGAGGAGGGTGTACTGCACAGAGAGCAGGAGATCCCTTTGACAAGCCTACAAAAAAGGAAACTAGAAGGGTAAGGGAAAATCACTGTACCTTTGTGTTGGCTCACTTCATCTCACATGCCAAAAGTCTTCTCAAAAGTCACAAAACACACCTTCAAAATGAAAATTTACCTCTTGTCTAGAGGTCATTTTTGACTAAGAAGACCAACAAATAAACATTGCATAGGTAGGGCCATTGGATCTCATTGACGTAGGCTGAGTTACAGTACCGAACTGCTGGAGAAAGCACATGCACAAGCGGGAGTTGAACCAGTGACCTAAGGATCACTGCTACAACCATCATCTACAGTCCTCCACTCTACCAACTGAGCTATCGAGGAGGGTGTACAGCACAGAGAGCAGGAGATCCCTTTAACAAGCCTACAGAAAAAGGAAACAAGCAGGGTAAGGGAAAATCACTGTACCTTTGTGTTGGCTCACTTCATCTCAAATGCCAAAAGTCTTCTCAAAAGTAAAAAAAAAGTCCTTTAAAATTAAATTTTCCACTGGCCTACAGGTCTTTTTTCTCTAGGTAGACCAACAAATAAATAGGGCCATTGGATCTCATTGACGTAGGCTGATCTACAATACAGAACTGCTGGAGAAAGCACATGATTCGAGCGGGAGTTGAACCAGCAACCTAAGGATCACTGCTACAACCATCATCTACAGTCCTCCACTCTACCAACTGAGCTATCGAGGAGGGTGTACAGCACAGAGAGCAGGAGATCCCTTTAACAAGCCTACAGAAAAAGGAAACAAGCAGGGTAAGGGAAAATCACTGTACCTTTGTGTTGGCTCACTTCATCTCTCATGCCAAAAGTCTTCTCAAAAGTCACAAAACACACATTCAAAATGAAAATTTACCTCTGGTCTAGAGGTCTTTTTTGACTAAGAAGACCAACAAATAAACATTGCATAGATAGGGCCATTGGATCTCATTGACGTAGGCTGAGTTACAGTACCGAACTGCTGGAGAAAGCACATGCACGAGCGGGAGTTGAACCAGCGANTAAGGAAACAAGCAGGGTAAGGGAAAATCACTGTACCTTTGTGTTGGCTCACTTCATCTCTCATGCCAAAAGTCTTCTCAAAAGTCACAAAACACACATTCAAAATGAAAATTTACCTCTGGTCTAGAGGTCTTTTTTGACTAAGAAGACCAACAAATAAACATTGCATAGATAGGGCCATTGGATCTCATTGACGTAGGCTGAGTTACAGTACCGAACTGCTGGAGAAAGCACATGCACGAGCGGGAGTTGAACCAGCGAGCTAAGGATCACTGCTACAACCATCATTTACAGTCCTCCACTCTACCAACTGAGCTATCGAGGAGGGTGTACAGCACAGAGAGCAGCAGATCCCTTTAACAAGCCCATAAAAAATAAGGAAACAAGCAGGGTAAGGGAAAATCACTGTACCTTTGTGTTGGCTCACTTCATCTCAAATGCCAAAAGTCTTCTCAAAAGTAAAAAAATACCTTTAGAACTAAATTTACCAGTGGCCTACAGGTCTTTTTTCTTTAGGTAGACCAACAAATAGATAGGGCCATTGGATCTCATTGACGTAGGCTGAGTTACAGTACCGAACTGCTGGAGAAAGCACATGCACGAGCGGGAGTTGAACCAGCGACCTAAGGATCACTGCTACAACCATCATCTATAGTCCTCCACTCTACCAACTGAGCTACCGAGGAGGGTGTACAGCACAGAGAGCAGCAGATCCCTTTAACAAGCCCACAAAAAATAAGGAAACAAGCAGGGTAAGGGAAAATCACTTTACCTTTGTGTTGGCTCACTTCATCTCAAATGCCAAAAGTCTTCTCAAAAGTCACAAAACACACCTTTAAAATTAAATTTACCAGTGGCCTACAGGTCTTTTTTTCTCTAGGTAGACCAACAAATAAATAGGGCCATTGGATCTCATTGACGTAGGCTGATCTACAATACAGAACTGCTAGGAAAAGCACATGCTTCGAGCGGGAGTTGAACCAGCGACCTAAGGATCACTGCTACAACCATCATCTACAGTCCTCCACTCTACCAACTGAGCTATAGAGGAGGGTGTACAGCACAGAGAGCAGGAGATCCCTTTAACAAGCCCACAAAAAATAAGGAAACAAGCAGGGTAAGTAAAAATCACTGTACCTTTGTGTTGGCTCACTTCATCTCAAATGCCAAAAGTCTTCTCAAAAGTCACAAAACACACCTTCAAAATGAAAATTTACCTCTGGTCTAGAGGTCTTTTTTGACTAAGAAGACCAACAAATAAACATTGCATAGATAGGGCCATTGGATCTCATTGACGTAGGCTGATCTACAATACAGAACTGCTAGAAAAAGCACATGCTTCGAGCGGGAGTTGAACCAGCGACCTAAGGATCACTGCTACAACCATCATCTACAGTCCTCCACTCTACCAACTGAGCTATCGAGGAGGGTGTACAGCACAGAGAGCAGGAGATCCCTTTAACAAGCCCACAAAAAATAAGGAAACAAGCAGGGTAAGGGAAAATCACTGTACCTTTGTGTTGGCTCACTTCATCTCACATGCCAAAAGTCTTCTCAAAAGTCACAAAACACTCCTTCAAAATGAAAATTTACCAGTGGCCTACAGGTCTTTTTTCTCTAGGTAGACCAACAAATAAATAGGGCCTTTGGATCTCATTGACGTAGGCTGATCTACAATACAGAACTGCTAGAAAAAGCACATGCCTCGAGTGGGAGTTGAACCAGCGACCTCAAAATCACTGCTACAGCCATCATCTACAGTCCTCCACTCTATCAACTGAGCTATCGAGGAGGGTGTACAGCACAGAGAGCAGCAGATCCCTTTAACAAGCCCACAAAAAATAAGGAAACAAGCAGGGTAAGGGAAAATCACTGTACCTTTGTGTTGGCTCACTTCATCTCAAATGCCAAAAGTCTTCTCAAAAGTCACAAAACACACCTTCAAAATGAAAATTTACCTCTGGTCTAGAGGTCATTTTTGACTTAGAAGACCAACAAATAGACATTGCATAGATAGGGCCATTGGATCTCATTGACGTAGGCTGAGTTACAGTACCGAACTGCTGGAGAAAGCACATGCACGAAAGGGAGTTGAACCAGCGACCTTAGGATCACTGCAACAACCATCATCTACAGTCCTCCACTCTACCAACTGAGCTATCGAGGAGGGTGTACAGCACAGAGAGCAGGAGATCCCTTTAAAAAACCCACAAAAAAAAAGGAAACAAGCAGGGTAAGGGAAAATCACTTTACCTTTGTGTTGGCTCACTTCATCTTAAATGCCAAAAGTCTTCTCAAAAGTAAAAAAAACATACCTTTAAAATTAAATTTACCAGTGAACTACAGGTCTTTTTTCTCTAGGTAGACCAACAAAAAGATAGGGCCATTGGATCTCATCGACGTAGGCTGTTCTACAATACAGAACTGCTAGAAAAAGCACATGCCTCGAGTGGGAGTTGAACCAGCGACCTAAGGATCACTGCTACAACCATAATCTACAGTCCTCCACTCTACCAACTGAGCTATCGAGGAGGGTGTACAGCACAGAGAGCAGGAGATCCCTTTAACAAGCCCACAAAAAATAATGAAACAAGCAGGGTAAGGGAAAATCACTGTACCTTTGTGTTGGCTTACTTTATCTCACATGCCAAAAGTCTTCTCAAAAGTCACAAAACACACCTTCAAAATGAAAATTTACCTCTGGTCTAGAGGTCTTTTTTGACTAAGAAGAGCAACAAATAAACATTGCATAGATCGGGCCATTGGATCTCATTGACGTAGGCTGAGTTACAGTACCGAACTGCTGGAGAAAGCACATGCACGAGCGGGAGTTGAACCAGCGACCTAAGGATCACTGCTACAACCATCATCTACAGTCCTCCACTCTACCAACTGAGCTATCGAGGAGGGTGTACAGCACAGAGAGCAGGAGATCCCTTAAACAAGCCTACAAAA